>JBBPOD010000212.1:0-24878 GCA_038091255.1 Tylopilus intermedius | reverse complement strand
CCTCTATGACTAAGTGAGTGCTTACTCGCTCTAGCCATGTCGTACACCAGTACCAGGAATACGGCAGCCCCGTTGCTTGTGCGGCCACCCTCAATCGACCTACATTGAGTCTCGATGACGGCGCGTACACCCTGCTGTGAGCCCTGTGGTATGTGGGGCATGGATATCATATCCGTTCATGCCGCAGCTTCTTGTACTCCATCATCTCCATTAGTCCGCCTGTGATCACGGTTTTAGTTTGTCAGGCATGAGAAGCCCGATCACGGAAGTGACCGCACCATGATGAATGCATCACGAGGTAGTTCAGCCCCACTACCATATCGTCCGAGTCGCGGGGGCGCCAGCAGACCAGCGTGGAGCGTATGGGTACTTCCGGGTGTCTTATGACGTTGATTTGACTCGATTTGACTCGGTGTAACCTGAGGGATGAGTATGCTACGGACCTGTGCAGGATCAGATAGTTCCGGCCGCACATGAACACAGTCATGCGCCGAGGAATCCTGCACGAAGGTCCCCTCCGAATTTATGGGACCATTATAGGTCGCGCTGAGGGTCCATCCGTAAAGAGTTCATGCCAGTAGGCATTCGGTGAGATCTAGTAAACGGCGGCGTGCGCATAAATCTGAGGACTGTCAGGAAAACTAACAGTAGCACAAATAGCCCGCATTGTTATCCAGGCTGTCGACTTGTGTGTCCGTGACGCTGCATGACGAGTCAGACGACGTTCGTGAGCAAATTCACGGAGCGACTTCGAGCTACTAGGACTACTACATATAGTAATAGTATGTGTGTCACAAGACCGTGACTTCTCAAGTTCCTCAAGTGGCGCTACAACTCGCCATGGGCGGGAAGGAAGGATCCCAGGGACCCCTCGAGTTGGGTCAGCAAGCACTTAATGCCAACAAGGAGCACTTGGACGCTCTGAGAACATATGTCCAAAAACTCGAGGCTGAGCTGGAACAACTAGACAAACTGGTCGTATGTCTGGTCGTCTTCTTCCAGGGTCTTTTTTAGCGAACGCGTCCCACAGGAGGGTGTCGATTCCGTGGACGAGGCCGACCTGGATGTAGGCAGCTCCATCATCATTCCTGGTTCGGTCAAAGCAACAGCGCCGATTACACCCAAAGAACTACTCTCGCCCGTGCGTGAAACCCTTTGACTTCCATCTTCTGCACAGGTGGCAAAGCCAACTCTTTCAGGAATCTCCTTTCCATGAAGATGCTCTGAAACGCGGGCGCTATCAGAGCGTCAGTGAAGTGCATCCGAGTACGTTTCATTTCTGACAATAGTCTGTGTCAAACGTGTCTTGCAGTGAAGCCGAAGGAACTGGAGGTCCTCTCGGAGGCTGTACGAGCCGAGAGCTATCGGAAGCATGCGTTGGATGTTCAAAAAAGGTGCGTCCATTGGTCTAGAACGCGTTTGTCACTCATGTCTTCGATGACAGGGGTCTTGAAACATTTCCCGATATCGATGCCCCTACCCTCGGACGTGATGCGGAGGGCCTTGACTGGGACCGGATTGCTGAAAAGGTAACATTCGGTCCTTACATCGTCATGGGCTACTCAATGCTCATAGGTATCAGCTATCTCGATGACCACGCGTACAGCGAAAGAATGCGAGATACGGTGGCTGGGAGAACATCATCCCGAATTCAACCACGAACCATGGACCAATGAAGAAGTGACGAAAGTTAAGTTCCTTGCAGCCGAGTTCACAGATGGTCAACCCGACTGGGTGGACATCGCCATGAGGCTAGGGGTGAGGCGTAAATCTTACTGGGTTCCCAAATCTGAGATGTGGATTTAGACGAGGCGTACACCGTTAGACTGCATGCGACATGCGATTCCACGGAAGGTACACCTGTGGACAAAGGACGGCGATGAACGTCTGATCCAAGCGATCCGTATGTATGGACATGACAATTGGCATCTCGGTTTGTTCCATCGTTCTTTTACGTGTCAATTACCGAAAGTGGCTGGTTACAGTTGCACGCCATGTTTCGGAAGACGCGACACCTTCGCAATGTAGTAGCAGATTTGCAAAGGCTCTAGACCAGTCCATCAAACACACGGCATGGTCCGCAGAAGAAGATGCCCGTCTCCACGCTGCTGTCGCCGCCCACGGCTCCTCATGGGTGGACGTTGCTAACCACATACCCGGTCGACACAACGAGCAATGCCGAGACCGCTGGACCGAACAAGCGAATCCAAGCATAAATAAAAGTCAATGGTCGGAAGAGGAGGACAGGCTCTTGCTCCATTATGTGCGTGAACATGAGAACCCGTCCTGGAAAGATATTTCTAAGCGTCTCCACACTGGGAGGACGGGGGCAATGGTAACGTGACCTTCATTTGCAGTATTGTGGCGTTGAAGCATGACTTGCCCAGTGTCGTAACCGGTATACAATTCTGCAAAAGGGTGCGGACGCTGGTCCGGCCATGTCCTTAGTCACTCAAGCCCCATTTGCCTCGTTGCCCAATTCTATGCCATCGCACTCAAACACCTTCCGCTTCAAACCCTCTTTTCCTAACGTAAACTCTTGTCCAGCCACACCGACTCCGCCGCCCACGGAAAATCCGACCCAATTTGTGTTCCTTGAGCCAGTGGTGAGCGCAAATCCCGAACACCACAAATATCACAAGCCACAGCCTCCGCAACCTTCAACGACACCCGACGCTCTATCCTCGAACGCCACGATTATGCCACCAATGAAGAAGAGAAAAACGCGGTCGCGAATTCCAACAACTAAAACACCGGTAAAGGAGGGCCAACAGCGGGAGTCCGCAAGCTGAAAGATGGTCGATTGGGTGTAGTACCATTCGTAACTGTACCATGGGGTTGTCTTTCTCAAAGACACCATTCACTCACTGCGATGAGTTGCGCACAACCGATGGGACACAATTATAATCATTGCTGCATCACTTTCCACCGTTTTCTTGGGTATATCGACGCTTCGTAATTGACTATATGCCCAAGCAGCTCACCATCTTCTTGTCCCAAGTTGTCTTCCGTTGCTGTCAGCAGGTTTTTAAGCGATTCCTGAACGAGCCCAGCGGTCTTTAGTTTGCGCTCGAGAGACGGCAGGGCTGCCTTCTTTGGTGGCGACGCCTGAGGATATTATCAGCCAAGGGGGGGAAACAACAGCCAAAACCGATCACGCACTGGCGTTTTCAAGTACGTGTGTTTCGGTGGAAGAGGAGGGAAATACGACGGAAGGGTCCGTAACGTGGTGGGTATGATCGGTGCGGCACCTTCATCATCTGAGGACAGCAGCTCCGGTGAGCTCTCGCGTGACGGTGGGAGCTCCAGCGTCGTTTCTGCCGATGCGCCTAGAAAGAGGGTCAATCCAGGACCAAGATCCAACTGACCGAGACAGACGAGTTGATCGAGCAGCGTGCGCTATGTTATGGAGGTCCTTTCCCTTCAGCCCTCTGTCTTTACACGCCAGGAGCACGTCGGCTGCTATAGGCACGGCCCTATTGGCTAAATTTGCATACTCGTGGGCTTGTTCGTACAGCGCCTGGACGACTACTCGCGCAGAAGCATTCAGCAAGGAACGATCGAACGAAAGACACTAAAAGGCACGTACATGCGACCACCTCGAGTTCCAGTCTCTGCAGCGCCTGAGGCTCGACGGACTCGAACTCTGCGGCCTTGAGCTGGGACACGATCAGTCTCCGGAGTTGGCTGGACGCGATATCCGGAGATATCGTGGGGATATCTGGCGCGGTTATTGGACCGGGGGGCGGACTGGGAGCTTTGGCAGGCTGCAGGGTGAAGAGTGGGTAGCCAGGTGGTGGTTGAGGGAAGTGGGGTGCAAAATGTGGGATGGCGGCAGCGGCGGCCATAGGCTGACCGGGGGGCGGCACTGGATAGGCAGGGTAGGGCGCCTGGTAAGTTCCATAGGGTGGATAGCCTGTGAACATGGCCATGATGGACGAACGAGCGGCGCGTGTGACCAGTTCGGGTTCAACCTTGTCCTTATCATCATGAGTCAATCCTTGTTTACGACAACATCTCCTCTAGACTCGTTCCGTACAACAAGACCCAACATCGTGGGCCCCGATACCCCAGAAGGTCCATATCCGATCCAGCTCGAAGGTATCGTACAACATGGCTTTGGAAGAGGGAGCAAGGACCTCGGGTGTCCAACCGGTGTGTAACCTTGCTCCTCCGTCGCCTATTTCTTACAGCGCACCCAGCCAATCTACCCGAGGATTCCATCGCACACATGGCTAGCATCGCCAAACCTGGGGTATACTACGGATATGCCCGAGTGTACACGGTAGAAGGTCAACCGTCCGAACTGTCCACGGAAGACTTCATCGTGCTGCCGATGGTGATGAGCCTAGGATGGAATCCATTCTACAAGAACGAACGGATGACCGCAGTATGCATAGCGCGTCTTGTTGCATTCCACCGCTCAAACACTTGCATCCAGGAGATACACATCATGCACAGCTTCAAGTCCGACTTTTACGGGTACAAGTTGAAAACGCTGGTACTGGGTTACATCCGTCCCGAGCTGGATTACGTTTCCCGAGGTAAGCGTACCGTCCATGCCGATTGATGACCACAAATTAACACAGAGAGTAGAGGCACTCATGGATGACATAGAAACCGACAAGAAGGTGGCCCTAAACTCGTTAGCAAGGCCGGGCTATGAAAAATATGCGTCAGACCCATTTTTTCAGTAGCTGAGACACAGAGAGAGCAGCATTGTATACCATCCACGAGACATCCATGATGTTGACGCAGATTGTAGATGTGTTGTACGAAAATATAGAAAGCGATCTATCTACCTAGGGAACACGCCATGGTCAACATGCAGCAGAATGAACGACCTAACAGCACGCGCACCTGCCTAGATGCGTCTCTTTTTCTTCGACCTCGTCCCGCCAATCTTTATCTTCGTCCTGTCTTCGACCTCGACGACCAGCGGTCGTATCCTGTCCCCTTCGCTCGTCAAGAACACGCCCTCAATAGCGTACCTGCCCTTTCCAAACCCCGCAAAGTGCAACGCGAGTGATATCCGGCCCTTGTCACTCATCACTTCTTCCAGCCGCCGAAAAGCGTGTACCGCACACTGGTACCCCGCCTCGTGCGACTTGCGGTTCGCGCCTTTGAACCCACAACTCCCGCCGCTCCACCACCCCTGGGAGAGCAGTTTTCCATCGGGCCCGCAGAGGTATACCTTGGTGTTGTTTCGGCTGAAGATGCCGTGAAAGTGGTACTTGGGAGGGTCCGCGTGGATTTTCGAGACTTGCGCGGACGCTTTGGAGCGCGTTATTGGGTTTGGGACGGTGTCGAATGGGATCGGTCCTATTGGGGGGAACTCCAGGGAGGGTGGAACTCGAGCGGGGGTGGACAAGGCCCTGTAAGACGCGCTATGTCGTAGTGGAGATGTCCATCGCCAGACCAACATTGTCTGAAACTGAAGACCGTGGGAAGGTCGACCACTACGCTCTTGAATTCGGACATCACCGGAAACTCTCTACAAGCCCGACTCAAAACGATGGCAGTATGTAGCAGAGCTCTCGCGTACCCAGGACGCTACTGAAAGAAGGCCCTTGTTCTAGTTCTCCACCGTGTTCTACAATACCATTGCGAAGCGGAACAGTACGTGGTGCGAGGGAACTCCGAACAATCATTCTCAAACGAGTTTTGTGCAGGTATCTTCGTCACCACAATTTTTGCAGGGGCATTCGCATTTGGCGTTGGCTTCGACGTCACCGTCCAGTCATTCTGGGACAACTGGAACAAGGGCGTGAGTCACAGAAACTCTACGTGCTTGTCATGCTCACTGACTAGGTCTGCCAGCGGCAATGGAAGGACATTCGCGCTAACTATATCCAGAGCGACGACTCGTGATGGGTCCATAGTCGTGCGGTCTGATGTTCTGTCGATACAATTTTAGAATTTCTTGGTCCTTCTCGGCCCAAGTTGTCACCCGGCTGCGACTGTCCAACTTGGCATCACACCTAGTGAATTATACGACTCGATTCATGTCGGAAGCGTGCTAGCTGCATTAGACGACAAATACATTCATAATGCGAGTCAAAATCGTCTAAAGGCATGGGCAAAGAAAGGATGAAACGATACACAAAATCTTCGAAACAGCGCATGATACGATACAAGGTGGGGCGTGTGAGACGAGTCAAAGTCTAGACGAAGTGGACGGTGTGTGGATAGGAAGTGATCAAGGTAGAAAGAAACAGTAAAAGTAGGCGAAACAGGGCGTCCATACTCACGTGGATAGCATTCCTGGGTCTTCATCGGGTTCAAATGGACCGAAAATCTCGTCAAAAATTTCCTTTCCATCCAGAACCAAAGGATGGAGTTGAGAAGTGTCCACGGAAGGGTCGTCTCGAGACAGTCTGATCCTCCGCATTCGCTCGTCATTCCAGATTTTCTCCAAGGTCTCCGCCAAGTTCTTCAAGCCAAACAAGAACCCGCGGTCAGGTTCGTCAGGGTAGTGGGGTGGAAAGCGGGCATAAATGATACCAGTATCGGCGTCAACCTCGGCTTCATAGCCTTTTGAACTTGACACTTGATGGACTATCGCTCGGCCCGACGGAGGCGGACATGGAGCCCAGTCCCGCCCAGTGGTGGTGTGCGCAAAGTCGACGATACGGACATTGACTTCGCCACGTTTGCGCCTTTCCCCAGAACGTCTGCATATGGGTCCGAATAGCAAATCTTCGCTATGCGTCCGTCTTAGATATGATCGAGCTACTACCTGACTCCTTGATCGTGTCTGTGACCGTTCCAATGATTCGCCACGCTTGCTACGAGACGATGGGTGCTCCAGAGCCGACACTCGGAACGCCTCCTGGGCTTCGCGATCTCCATCGTATATCAGGAGGAGACTGCAGCCGTAAAACCTGAAGCCTTTGAGTCGACTGATGATGCGCGCCAGCGCGTATAACTTTTGGAGTAGGGGTGGGATGTGCCATACGAGGAGGTGGTCCCCGTCGTATAGGAACGATGCGAGCAGTGATGGGAACTCCTCCGCACGGATGTCACGGCCCATGTACTTGTTTTGGGTAACGTAAGATTGTGTGGCGTGGTTCCATACCTGTGAACTAGTCAGCACTGGGCGGCGGTTGTACTTCGGCAGGAACATACCTGCATGCCACATACGCGTACACCGAGTGGGCGGCTCGTCGTCCGGTCACATTTATTGCGCTGACTCCTCTTCTTTGCTGCCACAGCATCCATTCCGTACTGCCTCGTTCCCATTTTTAGGTCTAGCACACAAGAGCGTTTCAGACGACCAGTTAAATCCTCCATGAGGATGAAGTGATGTTGGCGTGGTACGGAGTTGGAGCGTGGGCCTGGCGGAATTGGCTGATTCGGAGGCGCTGCAGAAGACAAACAGACAGGAGATGAATCTACCGATCGTGAGCGGGATCGTGGCCGAGTAAACAAAGGTCGCATCCCATCTTTGCTGTCCAATGCCAAATTTGACCGTTCCCGGCCAACAGAAAAGTCATCCAGCTTATCATAGTCTATGTCCAAAGTGCCGTTCTGTCCATCGAGACCCATCTCGCCGTCGCTTCGCACTCTTCGTAGAGGCGATGAGCAACGTTGATTTTCCTGTTCTCTGAGTCGTCCGATCGCGCCTGCATAGGGTTTGCGAGACGTCGAGCGCGGTCGCATAGATGCGGGCAGTGATTGTCCTTGATTAGGCACCTCCCCCTCATCCTCTGTTGACAACGTATTCAGCCATCGGGGTTGGCCTCGACGGTGGAAACGACGCAAGATAGTGCTGAATATATGATCCTTTAGCTTGGTATTCACTGTCGTGGAGCCGGTACCTCCAAACCAGCTTGGTGAAGAATGCTGAGACCCGATAGCTATATCCGATCGGAAAGGGCGAAGATCGGGCCGGCTAGCCTGAGGGGCGACAATCCCCCATGCAGACCTGGGGTCTCCAAAAGAGGAAGCGCCTCGTACAATTTTGACCGTGCGGTATGGGTCATCCTCATCAAGTGGGAGTGTAGATTGCCGAGAAAGGGTATGCCTCGCTGAACCCGGCTCCGCAACGTTCTGGTTCTGCATCAGCGCTGGGCTCGACGCTGTTGCGCTGGAACGCAGAGGTTGACGCGGACCAGGGGGGTGACTACGGTGTAGCAGCCATTTGGGGATGATATGACGATTACGATCCAACGCGACCTCTGGTAACTCTGCTTCTTCAGTCATCATCTCTGATCCGGCCTCTTCACCAAGACTGATATGTCCCAAGGGTGCGTCATGGAGTGAGCCACGGTGGTCAGGTTCGCTGATGACCCTCTGTACCACAGAATCGGAAAAATGAGACACAGCAAGAGGAAATGAAGTGGGCGGTTGCGGGGTGGGAGGTGTTGCAGCGCCTTTAAGGACGCGACGGTATGTCACCAACATGACACCTAGATAACGTGGGATGAAACCAAGGAGCGGCGGGGCTTCTCGCTCTGCCGCCTCATAGAATTGATTCTCTCGCGAAACCAGGGGCTGGGAAGGTGATGTTAGCGAGACGTCATCGCTTAGAGAGAAGGTACTGACTTTGCACACAGCTCTTTTGGTGAATTTATATATCGCACTGTGCCCGCCCACCTGGTTGCGAAAGGGACGCAAGGGGATATGGGGGAGACTTTCCTCAGAGTCTCCATATACCATGTTCAAGGAATCCGCGTTCCAGAGGTTGGGACCATAGGAACCGGGATCATCCTCCGATTTGTGGGGCAGAGATGCTCGGATCTTATCTCCTTCGTCCATCGGATCAATCGATGGATCTTGCATGTGGGAAAACGAAAGTGAGTGCTCCGAAGTTCCAGAGGTGGTGGAAAAATCCGAAGTCATTGATTGTGTCTCCCAAGCAGACTCATCATCGGAGGACCACGGAGAAACTGAGCGACTAGGTGACGGAAGCATAGGGGGAGGTGGAGATGCATGCGGAAGAATATGCGTCGGGGTGGGTGCCAGCGGGTAGGACAGATTGAAGTTGGTGAGTCTAGTGCTCCGTTCTGGGAAGTGGGGCTCGTCACTCGGGGGATCTGTAAGGGGGTTGTAGAGTGCCAAGGGAGGTATGCGATCGGTGGGGGAGCGTGACGGGGAAGGGGAAGGGGGGTAAGGGCGAGAGCAGGGTCGAAGGCATGGAGATTGAGGGACTGTAATAGGGGAAGGCTTAGGGGAGGTAGGTTGGGGGTCGAGGACATCAGACGCTCGCCGTCTGCATCTGCCGCGATTGATTGAGTCTGACCAGGGAATGTCTTTGCGCCAATGAAGTGGATCTGCAGAAGGTGTATCGCGTGTCAGGGGACGCGGGGAGAGAGAGACTGGGTCACGCTTAAACTGTGAGTCGATGCTCTCGCGGGATCTGATGTTCTCCAAACCGGTTGAGCTTCGCTCTCTTCGAAGGGCAGCTGTTTCCGGATCAGGCCAGTCTGCACGTTTGACGAATTCATATCTGGCCTCTTCAACGCCGTTGTTTGGATGTGAGGTTGTAAAGGGACGCTTGGCGAGCGCTGTCTCGGCCTGTAGGGGTCTCCCTTCGGACTCTTTGAAGAGCTGGAGTGACTCGGCAACCTTGCGACCGATGGCGGCAGTCTGAGGGGGCGGAGAGGAGGAGGAGGAGCGACGGTGTCTGGTGCGGTGGCTGCGTCTGCGGGGAGTGTCGGGTAGGAGGGAGGAGGTGGGGGCGGTGGAATCGGGGGAGGGGAGGGGAAAGATGTAGTCTCGGACGGGAGTCATGGTCATGAAAAGACGTCGTTGCTGGACGGGTCGCAATAAAATTCAGTCAGGATATAATGACGATATGGAAAGACACGTGCTCCGAGATCTGATAGAGTCTCTGATGACTCAGCAACGCCATTCGACATCGTCTAGGTCCTCGCCGTCGTCAGCCACGACGACGCCCGTTTCGTTCGACTCCCACTCACCTCGTCAACAGCCAGGAAGCAACCTCTGTCCTTCTGACGTACGGCCCTTTTCTACTTTGGACACGATGCCACGCGGTGCCACGGGTCCTCGCGCACGTTTGTCCCCGCTACCACTCAGGGTGAGTAACACAGGTTACCCACTTCTCTCCCTTATGTCTTTACACCTTGCTTGCGCCATCGCCCTTCTCGACACCCAATCACCATCCGCAACATGCATCCCCTCCCTCTCGTAACTCGCTCATATCTGTTTCATCGCCATCCACTCCATTTTGGCAACGTGCTTCCACTTCCCGTCCCTCCTTGGCGCACGCCATTCAATTCGCCATCTCCCGGAATGAACACCACTCTCAGAATTCCCCTCCACTCTGATTCAAACCTAAGCTCCGGTTCTTTCAAATTGTCGGGCGCTTCATATTATACCTCGGCCCCACTAGTACGCCGACAGAACTCTATTTCCTTTCTCACGTCTCAGATCGCCGCTCCTACACAACCCCAATTACGCGTTTCATCTTCCGAACCGTGCGCTATTACATCCTATTACATCAATACTTGCACATTTTCCGTGTGATGACTCCTCACTGCATGCTGCGCACCACGTGTGAAAATGACTCGATGGTGACTAATACACGAATAAATTCAAACTCCGATGCAGTATATAAAGGCTGCAGCTGAGTATGAATTTAGAATCAGTTGTTTTCAACTTACCCCCATCTCCACTCACCATGGAAAACCATCCTGTTCATACATCACCCATGTATTCTGGTGCTACACTTACTCAAACACCATCTTGTGTCTTGCATTCCACCTCTGATCTCACTACAAATAGCCCTGCAGTTGGTTTTTTGGTTAGAGAGTGTACCACTTTGATTCCTTGTCCCTTTGATCCTTCTATCAAACAACCTGAAGACTGTGTATTGCCTTTGAGAAAACAGAAACTAGCTATACATCTCAACACAAGACATCTTGCCTTATTACACTTAGGCATACCATATCATTCAGGTGACACACTTGCACAAGTAAGCATTTTTTATTAACATGCTACTGATAATCTTAACATCATGGTTTTTAGTACCCCACTAACCAGCTCCAATCACATGAGGAATCTCAATCTGATATTGAGGAAAGACAAGTGCAATCATTACAAGAAAGTCCAATGGAAAACCAAATGTTTGGCCAACAAAGTATAGCAGTTTATTGTTTAGTTGATTGCTCTGATTTTATTTTAAATAGGCTTGAGCCCAAGTCACTCAACTATATGCCATGACACAAAGTCTTCCTCACAGCCTGACATGCAAGCCAATATTCCTCACAAAGGCAAGAATCATTATTTATCACTCTGAATATTTTCTTACATATTTTTCTAGAGGAATCAACCATTGGCACTGGCCAACAAAGAAAACACAAAGCTCCCAGTCTTTTCTTGCCTTCCCAAACCAAGAAATCAAGAACAACACATCCAAGTGATTCTACAGTCCCTGAGCCCTATAATCAGCCTACAACCAGCTATGTCCTCAATGGGATAAAAGTGCAAATGTGGCACCTTAAGCAAGTTCAAAACTGGACAAATGCTTTGAAGCAAATCCGATTTGCTATGCTTTTTGGTGATGACATCTTGGTATGTGTTAATATTCTTCAACAATGTGATATAAATAACACTTCATGCTAGTATACACCACCAGAGCCCCATAAGCTGCTTGATTTACTGAAGGAGATTGATCTGAAAAGGGATCAGATCAGCCTCCAAGAGCAACAGGCTACAAACATTGCAGAAGAACTAAACAACATTCAACAGTACTTGAGTGGCCATGGCAGCTCAGAGCAGGAGAGTATTAAAGTGGTGAAGAGAATTTTGCACAACTTCCATCAGCGCTTTAGTATGGATGTGTAGGCTTCAAGGTGCCAGTGGGAATGGTGTAAAGGACAAGGTGTATTGGATGATTTCATCAGCTGTTGTGTAGTATACCATGTTTGTAACTGCTTGCTGCCTTATGACATGTTTCACCATGACAAGGGGCTGTGTCACATCCGAGTCAACTTGCTCAGCCTCAGACATCACAGGCAGTGCTAGTAAGCCTTCTGGAACACTGATTATACTAACATTTCTCATCTCAGCAGTTCCGCGGCGGATTGTGATTGGCGCCATCATGACATAGCTGCATTCATTGCGGCTAGTGCGGATACATCGAGCATGACATCCTGTTCGGCAACTTGAAATTGGTTAGCACCCCGTTGGTGATCACTCCAAGCCGGTAATATAAAATATAGCACTGTGCATCCCGAATGCGTTCGTTCGTTTCGGCCCCTCTTGAAATGGCCCCCGTCACAAACGCTTGTCTCTTGTATAATGAAGTGCCCATGGGTAGGTCAACGGGCTCACACTTACAAGGTGTCGTAGACAGTTCCGCTCACTCTGGGCTTAAAGGTTATCCCATCCCTGGCCAAACGACCGTTTATGACACGATCCAAACGATCGATCCCGAGAACACACCTCTGAATGGTAGTTTTCTTCTCAAGACGTTGGTCTTGTCCGTAGATCCCTACATGCGCGGCCGCATGAGAGACGAGTCCATCGACTCCTATATGGTGCGTCGAGCATGATGTCGTCTCTGTGGCGGACTGGCTAATTTTAGCCGCGCGCCTCCACGGCGGGTGAATAGCCTCCCTTCAAGCTGGGACAACCGTAAGTGCGCCCCTCTTCAGGCTCCTCTGTGCCACCATGACATTGAAATAATCATTGAAATAATGGCCCTGTCACAGGATCGATGGTTTCGGTGTCGGTGTCGTCCTTCGTTCTGAGAATCCCGCCTATGCGGCAGGCGATCACCTCTATGGCATGCTCCGTGCGTCGGAGGCGTCTGCTTGCCTTGTGTGTCCGTTGATCTGAGTGGGCGGGCGCAGCGTTCCAGGAATATTCGATCCCGACCGAATCAGCGAAGTTCAGCAAGATCGACAATAGATACAACTTGCCCTGGAGCGTGTTCGTAGGCGCGGCCGGTATGCCTGGTGAGTTTCCCCCTGGCATCGCCAGACGCCCACTGCACGGATTCTCGGTTTGGCAGGCCAAACAGCCTATTGTGCGTGGAAGGAATACGCAGAGGCAAAGAAGGCAAGCACTGTTCGCGCTGGATCATGCTCACAGCGCTGAAAACGCCCCCAGGGCGAAATCGCCTTCGTCACGACCGGAGCAGGCGCGGTCGGATCGTACGTCCCTTTTGGTTCAGGGTGCCATGCTTCATTCACGCATCATGTACACCCCTTGGCAGCCTAGTCATCCAGCTCGCCAAGCGCGACGGCCTCAAAGTCATCGCCTCGGCAGGCTCAGAGGATAAAGTCGCGTTCATGAAGAAGATCGGGGCGGACATCGCCTTCAATTACAAGACGACCAAAACGTCCGAGGTGCTCGCAAAAGAAGGTCCGATCGACGTGTACGTTCGCATCCCAGGTTTGATCTCGAACGTGGTTTGTCTGATCCCGCGGTGTAGCTATTGGGACAACGTGGGCGGTGAAACGTTGGAGGCGGCTTTAGGGGCTGCTGCGCAGTACGCACGTTTCATCGTGAGTTTTATTAAACCATGTGCTGTAGTCTCCTCCTCTTCATGTCGTACAGGAATGCGGGATGATCTCGAGTTACAATTCAGCGCCCTATCCGGTCATGGTAAGCAGTTCTCGGATGTCTGTCCAGAGAGTCATGACCGTCGATGCGTTGCCCCCGGCAGAATTTGATGAACATCATGGAAAGGGAGATCAAAGTCTACGGGTTCATCGTCAGATCCCTCCTCCCAAAGCACGGAGAAGCTTTCTACGCAGAATTCCCTGCGCTCATCGCATCGAATCAGCTCGTGTTTCAAGAGGACCTTACAAGAGGCCTTGAAGGTGCAGGCGAAGCAATCTTGGCGGTGCAGAAAGGTGCGAACAATGGCAAGAGTGTCGTGGTGGTTGCGGATGATTAGTTGTATTCTTTTGTCATGTACTCTGTCTAACCCGTGTATTTTTTTCATGCAAGAACAGAAGGTAATCGTAAAAAACATGAACCTCTCACATTGAAATATACATTATCAGTGGACTCTTGTCCCACGAGAATAGCTATAAAAGTAGGGGTGATCGTGCAGGTAGATGCGTGTCGAGTGGTAATATATCGTGATGTGGATGTCGGTGTGGATGTCGTGGTACAAATGTGACCCGTGAAGTGCGAGGAGCTCGTAGTGTGGGATTGCCCTAGGATTATCCAAGAGTAGAGGTTTGCGCCAAGAGAGGAGCGCCACCGACCAATGCAAAGGAGGTATAATAGGTGCGGCGTCAATGAGATGTGGATGCGATATCATGTTACGAGTTGCGATCAGAAGGGAGAGCCCAACTTGGGTTAACAAGAAAATATGGCGCAAAGCTCTGGGGGTTGGCAGGAGGGAGGCGGGGAGTGGTCAGCACACATCGACTTCAATGTCTTCGTCAACGTCTTGCGAAACCCGTGCTATGCCTCCTTCATGCTTCAACAGTGTCTCTATTTCAGTCTCGTTCCCAAGCTTTCTTCTTTTTGCCACCCGTCCCTCTCCGTCATCTTCGTTGACGACAACGATAGTCGGGGTTTCTGATCTGCTATCGTCCGAAATCGGCATGGGTACAGGAGGATTTATGTCCACAGAGGATGCAATGCCCTCCCTCACCCCTGCAGCAGGGCATTCGATCGACTGTAAGCAAGTGTTCGAAACATTGAGAGAAATTATCGGCATTTGGGCTGAAGCCACCGATGCTTGAGATGGGGGACTGAGAACCTGAGAAGTGGACTGCGCAGTTCTCAAAGGCAATGGAGCAGTGGTGAATAGGTTCGATCGTTCTGACGATTCGCTCTTGCCAGTTTTCGCTGATCCGGCGCCACCAGTAGTGCCTTTCTTCCTCTTCTTCTTTCCCATCCGTTCCTTCAGATACCGTACGATGTGACCCTGCAACACCTCCAACGCTTTCTGTGCTCCCATCTCCTCGAGCGCTTTGAGTTGCTCTGGCGCAAGAGAGGAAAAGATGACGGGAGAAAGGACGAGAGTGTTGTTGTGCAATACAATCGGCGGTGGATCCGAGGTGCTACTTGAAGGGTGGGACGATGGGACAGGTCCAACGACAATTGGTAAACAGACGGAGGGTGGGAGAGCGGCAAACGGGGAGGCAGAGACCGAAGAGGACGATGTCACGGTGGAAACGTCGGTTGACGACGAGGGACCGCTCCCAGTTGAAGGTAAGACTACCCCAGGTGTGGAGCCATTCGCGGGTGTCCCGGATGACCATATCGGCCCAGAGGGTGCAGCCGTTGAGGTTGAACCAATCTGAGGTGGACCCACAGGCCCGGATTCCGTTGCTTGTGCGGGAACGCGGGAGTTGCTGGCTTTTGGCACAGTCGTGAAAAGTTGTTCCGGCAATGCCTGCATTTTACAATCGGATGCCGACCTGCCAGGGAGCGCGAGTGGCGTAGACGTCAGCGGTGGTGGCAACGGTCCCATGCCACTCTTAACACTTCGTTTGAGGGGCGGGTCCAACGGAACTACCTTGTCTTTCTTCCGGGAGCCTTTACTACCGCCATCCTTACCACTAACCGAGGGCGCGGACGAGGACCGTGACTGGGCCTGAGCAGCTGCACGAGCTTCTTGTTCTTCGAATGTATGCTCGTACTGAGGGTCGACAGACCAGAAGAATCCTTTACCGTGCTCTCCAGTGCTGCGTTCCATCTTTTTGAACGCGCGTCCGGATGACAGATTGTGACGAACGGAGTTCTGAAATGATATACAGAAATGCGTTAGTTCACCAAAGACAGTGGGATCCGGGTTAAGTTTGGATGCGAATTACACAAAGAGTATTACGCACCTCCCAGCCAGCGCCTTCGTTGTAGCGATACCAGTCGAAATTATCCACCATCCACCCACATATATCCTGCAGAGTTGCTCTCCCGTCCATTGCCTTGATAGCTCGATAACAAAGTTGCGCGTACGTAAACGGTGGCTTTGGTGGCATTACATCGGGTTTGGGGGGTGGATTAAAAGCTTTCTTGCGTTTCTTGGACGTTGGTGCGGTAGAAGTGGATAAAGGAGTGGACGTGGAGGCGGCAGAGGCCTTTGTGCGGGGGATTGCATTTGAGTTCGGGAGTTGAGGGTCGGGAGAAAGGGGAGGTTTCGGAGGAGGCAAGGAGGGTGCCGTACGTGGCGAAGGGGAGTGAGACGGTAAGGACGATGGCGGAGATATGGAAGTGATATCGACGGACGGAGAGCGGGCACGGTGGACGGAAGAGGTGGAAGATGGGGAGGGAGAGTCTTCGACTACGGCCGAGGGAGGAAGCACGAAGTGGAACGTTCGTGAGGCTATCTGAATCTGAGACCTGCGACAATGTGAGTGGGCTCGGCGGGGGAGGGTTTGAGATGGGACGCACCTCTCGCCCAGAGGGACCCGACTGCCAGCACCAGACCAAACACCGTCAACCCAAGCGCCATTACGACCGATGACGACCAGAACAAAGCGCCCCTCTTCCTCCTCGTACTCTATCCTGGCGTGAAGTCGTGACACGCTCTTGAGCGGACCAAGGTCGACGTCGACGGGACTTTGAGCAGAAGGGGAAGCATCTGTGCCGTTGAGGGAGGTAGAGGAGGGTGGGAGGCACCTCCTTCCAATGGTGACGGTAAGAGTTTGGAGGAAGAAGGTGATGTTAGGGAAGACGAGGGAGTAGTAGGCGCTGATCTTGGCAGGGACGTCGGTGGGAGCATTGTCGGTAAGAGCAGTGGGGAGAGGGTCATTGGCGGTGGGCGGGGAGGTAACAGCGACGGGGGACATGGAAGACAGCGGCGGGCTTAAGGTCAACAACGACGAAGACGGCGACGGCGGTGACAAGGACGAGCCCGACTCAGACACAGAAGGGGGAACTGCGACCCCTCCCGAGAGGGTTACCGGCATTCTCCGGGGTACTAAACAAACGTGCGTGACCAACTTCTATTGCATGTGCGGGCGAAAACAAAAAATAAATACTCCAACATCCCTAAGTACTTTCCACGCTGTCAAGCCCCAATCATCGCTCTCCCAAGCGCACCAGGAATCGACGATATCGAACTGGGTGGAATAATCCCGACCTCGGTCACAACAGCCGTAATGCACGAGGGCGGCGTCAAGTCGTACAGCGGACTCAATATTGAGAGATTTGGCCGTAGTTTCGGACCGAACGAGGCACCATCTGATGTCGAGCAAAGTGGGAATGGATTCGGCGCTGTGGGCTTCTTAGCAAACGCCCGAGCATAATCTCCGACGGTAGCTCACCCAACTCATTCTTGCTTACCCCATCCCAACGAATTCCCTCGGCGAACTTGTATGTTTCACAACACACCACAACGGGAATATTTCTTGACTTGGCCATCATTGCGACCATCGCCGTTCCGGCGCGCGAAAAAACAGCACCGTTCGCATGCAGTGAATGCGCACCGACAAACAGTGTCGTCGTGTGCGGCAAGACCGATGGGAGCGATGGCAAGAGGAGATAGGTACACGGAATTGATGCCTTCGTGAGAGATTGCAGCAACGCCTTGCCTAGGATAAACGCGTGAATGGTCGACTCGGGCAGTAGATGGAAAGATGATGTACCTTCCAGCATAGGTCGTGAATCGACGACAATGACCGAAAACCGTTTTCCAGATTCCCAGGCATGCAGTAACGATTTCTCTACTACAGACGAGCTGCAACAAAAGGGTGAATATGTGCGGAGGGAACCGGCTTGCCGAGCTACACCAACCGAGCGTATGTGAGAATGACATCACCGTCATTGATTTTGTTTGCGGCTGTTTCCTGTATAACCTGATCGGCGAGAAGGATGCGATCTCGAATGTAATTGTCGATCGTGTCGCAAAGCGCATCCTTAGCCTGGATACTGTCAGCACAAATTCGGGCCCGAGAAGCAGACGCGAAACTAACGTCCTGTTCTGGGAGGTCGATATCTGAACCACTGATATCAAGCTTGAGCTGTCTAACGGCATTGCCCATTGATATTGACATTGGTCTTGCTGACACGAGATGTGTGATCTGGGGCGAAAGATGTGTCATGAGATGTCGAGACAGTGTGTTGTTGCGAGGTGTCACGTAGTCTTGGATGACCTGGTTAGGATCAGCGTGGGCTGCCCCTGGCGAAGCTAAGGACGACGTACAATCTTGAAAGCAGTCAACATGGCGATGCACCTCGCGTTCGCGCCGGTGATCTTGAACCCTGCAAACTGCAAACCAAGTCTGATGATCGCAGGGTGAATGTCACCCTTGGTGATGGCAGGTGGTTTGGGGGTGCCAAAGTGGGAGAAGATGCGTAAACCACGAGGAGTCTCGTCGATCTGGGTATTAGGTGGGGCCTCCTTAGATTCACCCTTTCCGGGCTTTATCGTGGGCTCCTTTCCGGACTTCTTGGGAGTACCGGCCGAGGGGGGAGCGTTTCCCTTGCCGCTGATACTTGGATTTTGCTTGTGTGAGGGGCCAGGTTTGGAGGAAACGGGCTGTCCCGTGGCTGCCTTTGCTGCTGCCTTTGCAGCCCGCTGTGCCTCCTGCTGCTCGCGGCGTTCTGCCTTTGACATCTGTTTCTGAGACTTGGGTGCGGGGTTGGGGTGATGTGAGGGGGAGGACATGTCTTGTTGTGTGGAAATGGCGGTTGTGAGTTTGAGCGACGCAGTGAGGGGGAGAGCGATCGTCTCCGTGGTGGTCGACATGATCGCGCTCGTATGACCGATTTGCCCCTCCAACCGAGTTGTCTTTCACCGAGTGAGTCATTGGCATCACCCGTGAGAATATATCATGTAATACACTCTATTTTTGGTAGCATTGCTCTCCAACGTGCCCATCAGTGAACAGCGCGTCGGCATAGCGTTGGCTTCTTTTTCCGTGCGACCGCGACAACGACAGCAGCGCCACCGAGTCTTCCTTTACTCCTTGCCACCATCATCTAGTCATGGTAAGTCCGTCCTCCCCTCGTCGCTGTCCATCCTTGACTCTCGTTTTATAGGGTGTGCCCGCTCTATTTCGCTGGCTTAGCAGAAAGTACCCAAAGATCGGTATGCCCGCCCAGTATTTCTTCTGGTGCATCATAACTCAAGCGTATCTTATCAGTGACGTCTGTCCGCGAAGACGACGAGGTCGAGGTTCCAGATGCCCTTGGCGAGCCCATGAAGCTCCCGGTCGACATTACCGCTCCAAACCCAAATGGTATCGAATTCGATAACCTTTACCTCGACATGAATGGCATCGTGCGTCTACACTCTCTCCGTCATGCGTTCTTTCATTCATGTTGTCATAGGTGCACCCTTGCACACATCCAGAGGGAAAGGCAGGTCTTCTTGCTGAAGCTCCGAATTGTTCATTCGCTGACTTGCTTTTTTAGCCTCCACCCGAGACGGAAGAGGATATGATGGTCGAAGTCTTCAAGTACACGAACCGCGTTGTGAACATGATCAGACCGCGCAAACTCCTTTTCATGGCCATTGGTGCCTACCAACCCCTCGTCCCCCATGTGTCTTGCTCACTTTTCTCTACATTATAGATGGTGTGGCTCCTCGTGCAAAGATGAACCAGCAGCGGTCGCGTCGCTTCAGGTCTGCTCAAGAGGCAAAGGACAAGGCCGAAGCTCGCAGGTTGGCAGTCGCGGAATGGGAAGGTATGTCCCCTCCCGTCCACATCTAACACACAAGTCTCACCATCCCGCTTTTGTCAGCAATGGGTAAAGTCATCAGTGACGAAGAGAAAAATAAGGAAGCATGGGATTCCAATGCCATTACGCCTGGTACCCCATTCATGGAACTTCTCGCAGCCTCGTTGAGATATTGGGTTGTCGAAAAGATGAACACCGACGCTGGGTGGAAGGATGTACGTTGATCGTCCCCTCCAATAATGGTTGTTTGACCTGCTTTCCTCCCAGCTTCAAGTGATTATATCAGATGCAAGTGTACCCGGAGAGGGAGAGCACAAAATCATGGATTTCATCCGACGACAGCGTGTAAATCAGGGTCATGATCCCAACACGAAGCATGTCATCTACGGCTTGGTACAGTTGTGTTTTCATATCTATCGACATCTTCTGACCAGTTTCGTTTCCTCTTAGGATGCTGATCTCATTATGCTGGCCCTCGCGACCCACGAGCCGAACTTTCGTGTACTGCGCGAAGATGTTTTTTCTCAGGACAAATCGAATGCTTGTCGAATCTGTGGTGAAGAGGGACATTATGCTGCGCAGTGTCCTGGACCCAAACCAGATTCCCTTGTCGAGAAACCCAAACGTACCCCTCCTGAGAAAAAGCCGTTTATATTCCTCGATGTTTCTATTCTGCGAGAGTACCTTGAAACGGAACTTTATGTCCGCCAGGCACCATTCTCTTTCAACTTCGAGCAAGCAATTGATGACTGGGTGCTATTGATTTTCTTTGTGGGCAATGACTTCTTGCCCCATCTACCTAGTTTGGAGATCAGAGAAGGCGCGATTGATACGTTACTCAACATCTGGAAAATGGAGTTGCCCCGGATGGGAGGATACTTGACAGATCACGGCAAGTTGGTGCTCGGGAGGGCAGAGATAATCCTCGAGGGGTTGGCAAAGCGAGAGGACGGCATTTTCCGGAAAAGACAAGAAGGTAGGTGTGGCTGGTTTCCTCCTCGATTGGAGGGAGTCTCTTGGATGGCCAGGCTGACCCCTCTACTCTTTTAGCCGAGAACCGCCAAGATCACGAATCTAAGCGGCGTCGTATTGATAACAACAAAAAGGCTAATGGTTCCTCTGATATCCGCAATGCGACTGGTCCCTCCCCTGCTCTTGGCATCAATGGACTGGCCACCAACAACTTTTCGGCCAAAGCGGACTCGATTGGCCTTGGTGCCCCGCCAACAACCCAGTCAGTGACCAATGTGCCCGCCGCTACACAGGCATTGGCAGGTAGTAACCGGGATGTAGTCGCGAACCGCGCGGCAATCAGACTGGCGAACATGAGTGCAGCAGAAGTTCTGAAAGCTGAATTGGCAGGGTTGATGCCCCTGAAACCTAGCGCCTCTTCCACATCAACAAAAGTGCAGGCATCTGAATTCGATATCTCAGATTCAGCCTCTGATTTCGATGTCCCCGGTCTCGGAAATGCCGAACCTCCTGCGGCGGCTTCCCCGGTGCATTCACAACCGATGGATGAGTCCTCGCAGACCTCTACTTTGGGCCGAAAACGAAGCGTTGCAGAAGTTGAAGCCGATGATACGCAAATGGACATTGAAGAGGACGTTGTCGCCGTGGGCGAGAACGATAGCTCAGAGGAGGAGGAACCTTCTTATACTATGGTCGTCCGAGCTGATGGCTCAGTGGAGCAGGTGGACAATGTCAGGTATGAAAGCATTTTCAATCGTCTCATGCTATCGCATCGGAACGCCGACCCTCATGTGATTTCAGGCTGTATGAACCGGGTTACAAGGAACGCTACTATCAGCAAAAGTTTGGCGTCCTGACCTCTGATGCCGATTTCAGAAAAAAGTTTGTTACCCTCTCTTCTCAGTCTTGATATTGCTCTAAACATCTTCCACCAGGCTGACCCAATACTATGTGGAAGGTATTGCATGGGTATTGCATTACTACTATCAAGGGGTAAGCTACGAGATCACAGTATGTGGGAATATTGATACATCTTCCCGAAAGACACCATCCTGGCAATGGTATTATCCTTTCCACTTTGCCCCGTTTGCATCGGATTTCGAGAATCTCAAAGACATGAAGATCGACTTCACCCTCGGTCAACCTTTTAAGCCTTATGAACAACTCATGGGGGTGTTTCCTCCCGCCTCGAAAAAGCATATACCGGCCATCTTTCACGACCTCATGACCGAACCCACTTCGCCTATAAGCGACTTTTATCCAGCCTCTTTCCATATTGACATGAATGGAAAGAAGATGCTATGGCAGGGCGTTGCGTTGCTTCCCTTCATCGATGAAAAAAGACTATTGGATGCCATGTCAGAGAGATATCCATCGCTCACGGAGGACGAAGTGAGACGAAACAGCTGGGGCAGTAATGTGATGTATGTGTCGGATGACCATAGGCTGTATCCATTTTTCGAGAGCCTCTATGGCAAACGGAAAGATAAACAGGTCAATAACCCCTCATCCTTCACTCCCTGCTCATGATTCTGACCACACCTGCAGCCGGTATCGATGCCGCTAAAAGACTCCAAGGGCATTAGTGGTAGTTCGCTCCCGAATCCTGATTGCATCCCGGGATCGACCTTCTACTCTCCGTTGACATCAATAGATCTACCCGACATCAAGAACGATAGATCGTTATCCGCCCTTTATTATTTCCCGAGGCAGCTTACCCCCCATCGTTCGATGCTGTTACCCGGCGTTCGCAAGCCCGCGGCACAGCTCACCGCCGAGGATCGGGACCCCCGGGCGAGACGTGGCGCTCGCGGCGGAGGCCGCGGTGGTGGAGACCGCGATGCCGGACGAGGCGGCGGCCATCCTCCGCATCGTGGTGGACCTGGTCCTGGTCCTGCGCACGGCAACTATGGTCACGCGAACGAGTTCGCGTCGTACGGGCCGCCGGGGAGACAGTCCTACCCGCCGCCATCGCAGCATGGCTTTGGTGGGCATGGGTGGAACGGGCGGCCCCCGCCACCGCAAACGCAGAGCTACGGTGGTGGTGGTGGTGGTGGGTCGCAGGGGCCGTCGCGGGGTGGGCCGTACCGTGGGCCCCCTCGAGGTGGGTATGGACAGTCTGGCCATCAAGGGCAGCCGGGCCATCCTCAGTCGTACGGACGAGGCGGGTATGGTGGTGGTGGTGGCGGCGGCGGGTACAGCGGCCCAGGAGGTGGTTACGGTGGTTACGGTCCCTCGAGTGGGCACAATCGCGGTGGGTACGGCGGTGGCGGCCCACACTATGGTCAAAGAGGTCGGGGACGTGGTGGTTGGTAATGCTGTAATTTATTCTTTTTGTATATTCACCCTTTCTTGCTATGCACATGGACTTGTGACTGTTTGGTCGTCAATAGAGCGACAGTCGGTCATAAGCACCAGATCTTTTCATCGAAAGCCGGATTGTGTACTCGGTCTCCGTCACGGTCATCATGCCTATCGACCTCATATGTTCTCATATTGAAGTTGTGCCGCGCAGGGGAGCCACTGTTTTCGCCCGTCCAACTGTTGTCTCTCTCTCCGGGCATGCCGTCGCCACACTAAGTACATGATCACAATTGTTTGCATACTACACATCCACACGTACTATCCAAGTTTGCAAAGCATTTTCGGGCGTAATCGCTGGTGAGACTCTATTGACAACGTCAACTCCGACCTCGATCTTCTCGGCTCGCCGACCGTTGCTCCACCCAAAGTAGCAAGGTCATGATGCACCATGCACTCGAAATAGAAGAGATCCTTTCAATTATCTTCCATTATCTCGACTCCGGTCGCTATTCGTCCACCCGCTTCAAACCAGATCCAGTCCTAGCGACCTTGGCCAGAACACGCCGTGCATTCAAAGAATCCGCACTGGATACTCTCTGGATGAACTTGAATACTTTGGCCCCACTCGTCCGCTGTCTACCCGAAGCATCCCGTTATCGATTCCCCTCATCAAGCCTGGTGAGATTGTTTTACGCGCACTAGTCACACTTATCAATCTATGGAGTTACATTCATTCAGCAGATCGCTCACGCGGACCGAATGGGATGCCCTTAGAAGCTATGCACGACGCATTCGATACATACGAAACTTCGCGGAGAGACTGGACCAGAAAACATTCGAAATCCTCTCGAACCCTCCTACCCTTGAGCCACTCTTCCCGAACCTCCGCACTCTGCACTGTCGATACGACGAAGTCAGCATGCCCTTGTTAAACCAACCTATCCCATCCCTAAATTACCTCCACATCTTTTTTGAGGATGTCAATGCTTCTTTCAGCTCATTTCCCAAGTTTTCACCGAACATCAGGGAGCTTTCCTTCCACATTGCAGACAAGTCCGGCCCATTCGAACCCAACTATATATGTCACTGGAAAAACTTTACTTCCGTGACTACTGGTCGTACCCCTGGCTTGAATATGAAGGGCCTTATACATCTGTCACACATGTCCGCGTTAACAAAGCTCGACTTCACCTTGGGTGATACACTCCCAAATCCCGACTCCCCCCTCTCCTTCTCCCACCTGCACGACTTGATCCTAACTTCAGGGGCCTTGAACTCGATTTCACGGCTGATATTCCACTCTCGTCAACCTGCTATCATCAATTTCCAAGCCAGGTTTTGTGAAGGTCCTTCTAGGTTGGAACTGGCCTCCTTTTTTACCAGTCTTCTAACATCCAAAATGGGTCAAGACATCCAGGAATTCATGATGTCCCATATGCATCCCAGTCGGATCACTTCCGCTCAAATACTGTCCTGTTCAATTTCGACCTCCTGCAGCCATGTATGACGTTCAGAAAGCTTCGCGACCTGGATCTCAGTATCGAGTGCAACGTGTGCCTGATAGACAATGACCTGCTCGTGTTAGCATCCGCGTGGCCCCAGTTGAAAGGTCTTTGGATAAATTCGGGCTGGGGCTGGAACTCGCAATACGGTATCACTCCTGGTGGCCTCGTACGACTCTGGCAGACGTGCCCGTCCCTCAGTGACGTCGACCTCCGCCTCGACACACAGGGTTATACCCAAGTACCTTCAAGTGACGCACTCGAGAGCCTTCGCGTCGGCTTGAGGTTACCAACAAATGTTACAGTCAACGTCCTTGACGCCGCCATTGAAGCTGACTCTGTCTTGGCTGTCGCCACTTTCTTCTGCGGTATCGCGGCATGCTGCGAGTCGCGATTGTATCTTCGTTTCTGGGATACCATTGGTCGTCGGATCATAAGGCAGTTCCCAAACGCGGAGGAATATCGGGAACGTTGGTGGGGGGTACTAGTTCGTACATACGGACCCCGGGTCTATTGATATGGTTACACGGGGGCTTG
>JBBPOD010000211.1:0-24985 GCA_038091255.1 Tylopilus intermedius | reverse complement strand
TAGTGTGATGATGGCGATTATTGAAGTATCGAGTTACGATCGTGCAGCAACTCACGTCCGTCAATCAAGAGCTCTTGCCATTCAGCGCCTCCTGCATGCCATCCATTTGCCGCGGTCTACACCCACGTCTCCATACCCCGCCTCAGACTACATCTATCATTTCCGCTTCCAGTTTCTCCTGAACGCGCCATCCGTGGCCCTTGTGCTTGCTTCGCGAGATGTCGGATTTCCGCACAATCATTCGTTGCCTGGGGCCGCAAAAACACGGGCACTCTTCGCCCCATGCACCAAACAATCGGGTCGTTGATACCCATCCATTGCCTCAACCCCTCGCGCGATACCCAAGCCATCATTACGCAGATCCATCGGCCGGCCAGCCGGCCGGGCACAGCGTCCCACCCGTCCGCTCCAGCGTCTTTCCAATATTCAAGCGCTCCCTGGACGGAATCGCGTGTGGGTGTGATGGTTCCGCTCCCTTTCTCAGCACCCGATCCAGGCCAACCGCCGAAAAGAAGGCCACGCCCTGCGGCAGATCGTCCATGCCCCATTTGAAGGCAAATAAACACCGCGCCCACAAGTTCGCTATTTGCAGTGCTGGCACAACACGACACAAGTCCGCTTCCGAGACGAGGTACCGAATGGAGGAAACGGGGGTCAATGTCGTATATGGACGTAAGATGGTCCAGACGAGTAAGAGATGGAGGTAATCTACGCCAGTCGATTGGCCGAACCAGTTGATCCGCGACGTCATGTAGTCCGTGCCGAACTCGGCAAGTAAGCTGTTCTTGTACAACGCCACCGCAATCCCACATCCCAAGGCAGGCGTCTGTAGTCGGTCCGACAACTTGATTACTTTCCAACTTGTTGAACACGAAGCTCTCCGTCCGAACCAAAACTTGCGCCTAAAGGGGTCCGAAAGATGAGTGTTCTTGCCCTTGGTCGGTGCGTAGAAGTTTTCGGCCAGTTTTTTTTGGCTTCATCGGGGTGCATTGCTGCGTTCGGCTGTAAAAGTAGGGGCATGTTTCATTCCCGACGCGCGAGCAGTTGAACACTTTTGCCTGGTCACGTGAGATGTTCGGTATGCTCGCCGGCTCGGAGTGCAAGTCTGTCCCTGCAGTCTTGGTGCCCTCTAGGGTCATCCAACCGAGCCCAGTGGCCTCGTGCAGGCCGAATTGTGCATCTCCCATGCATATTGATATCCAAAGCTCCTCCGAGTCGACGTCGGCCCCGACCATAGCGTGCCCGGCGGCGCGCGAACCAATCTGCTCGTTCTGCCATACAACCATCGGGTTTAGTATGCCCAGGGCATCCTCCCCAGGACTCGTTAGCGTTCCATCTTGGGCCTACTTCATGAAGGTCTCGGAGAGCGGGCTCCCGACATTCACGCTCTCGCCGTCCTTGTGTGGTAGCTTATAGAAGAGAATGGCGATCGCCCTCTCCGCCCGTCATCTCGCACAACGCCTGGTCGTCAGGGTCGGAGAACATGAGCGGTTGTGCACGTGTGGCAAATTCGACGGTACATGGGACCCTAAACGTCCACCCGTGCTCCCTGGAGTACAAAAGAGGGTGGCTCATCCAGGAAAGGCGGAGGGGTATCGGAGAAACGCGGTTATGAGTCAAGTATGCCAGGTGGAAGGTCTTTCTTCGGTTTCGCCAGGTCCCAGTACCGTTTCTCCAATCTAGTTTCCGTAGCCAAGGATCTTGGTCATGGTCCTCGTCCACAAGAGGTTCCGCCGGGTTAACTATGCGAACCTCCAGCTCGGGTATGCGTTCCGCGCCCGCCACGGCCAGAGCCAAAAACATGTTGGATGCAGTTAGTCGACCTTCCCTGAGGTAAGGTACACCATGGGTCGACTCGAGAACCGTGGAAATGTCTGGTGCTCCCGCTGGGAAGTCGTACCGCCTTGCCATCTCGAATGATTCCCCTGTAGTATATTGCAAGGGATGACCGTCGGAGGACGACCCCAAAAGGATCAGGAGCAAGCCGTTCACGCTGGTAGCACTGAAGATGCCATTATTGAGCAGGTCGCGTATCCACGCGGGCTGCTTGTCGGAAATTGTCCTCACCCCGGAAGGAGACGGCGATGTCTATAGACGCTCAATTTTAACGGACCCACTGAAACCTAAAACAACGTACAGCACTCTCATACATGCCCCTGGATTCCCAAGCAACCTTTGGTGCCCAGTCCAGCTGAGAAAGCCAAGGATCTTCTCGCCAAACGCCACTCTGCATCATGGCCTTTGCTTCCCCTGCGATATCAACAAGGTGTTTCTTAACCTTGCCCTCCGTAGGTACTCCTCCGAAGATTCGTTGACGGTCAGAAAGCTAGTAACCATGGTAAGGATACCAACGAACGACACTGGACTAGGACACCTTTCAAGGAACGCCGGAAGGACCTGCGTAAAAACTTGATGAATCACGTAGACGTCGTCGGCACAGTACGCAAGGTAGTTTTGAATGTCGGACAGAATCGCCTTGTCAACGTCGATATGACAATAGAGTTTTGTGACATCGACCAGTGCGTTTGGCAGATGTGAGATCCTCCCAGCGTTTCTGCGAAAGGTGAGCATCGGTTGCATCCGCGTCCTCTTGGAGCTGAGGCAGATTTTCTTCGAACTCGGCATGCAGATGACGGAGTTGGGCGCGACGTGTAGCATCCACCTCGGGCTCTGCTCTCGACGCCGTATCTTGCATGATCTCCAGTACAGCCTCGACGGCATCAGCATGCTGTTCAATTCGGGCGGCTTTCGCCTTGCGGTGTTTCATCCACGCCGGCCGTTGATGCGATGAAATCCCGTTGACTGCAACATGGAGCGACATCGTGTCGATGAACTGTTTTGCGTGCCCTTAAGACTAGACTCTTCGCGGACGCGCTGCCGGTCGTAGGAGAAATTGTGTCCGGCGATGACATAAGGTACCTGGGAGTCACCGAATGGAATCAAATGTGGCACCTCCTCTGAGTCTCGCCGGGAAACCAGGGTGAAATCCAGCAATACCACCACGCATTTCTGGATCTAGCATAGGCGAGGACGGAAGGGGGATGATATGGCGCCATCGTCTAGACGTCAAACACGAGCGCCTGTTCTGGTTGACCGTCGTGTTCCGGGTACGCCACGTGTTCGCTGTAACTGGACCCATTCGGGAGGTACTAATATTCAATCCAGCCGGACTGAATGCCAATACTCGGGTTTTAAAGGTAATGTGTCTTGTGCGAGTTGCTTAGCTAGGGATAGCCAAAGTTGGGCAGAACGCAGGCCAATGCGGTGAAAGTGCTCGTCGATATCGGCACTCTGGAGTGGGTAGAGTGAACCCCACATCTGGAGGACAGAGCCCTGCTTTGGATTAAGACCGTACATATGAAGGTGGTCGCGCGCGATTTGGACGAAAGTGGGCGAGGGGGAGGGGAAGACGGTATGGTTCAGTATTTGAGCGTGCAGTTGGCACAAGAGCATTTGCACCCCTAGCTGGTTGCGTTTGACTATGTTCAAGTCTATTAGCCTAATTACAATGGGTTCGTACGCGCTGCACGAGGCGTACCTTGTGGAACTTGAGTGGTGTTTGTATCTCTATCTTTGGACTAAGCTGAGCTCGCGCGGGAACGGGTAGATGATTTGTATAAACCAGTATATACAAATGAGATGCTACGAGGAGGCGAATGGCATGAGGGGAGAGAGTGTGGGGGACAGCGCGTAGCGCTGGCCGGCCCAGGACGGAAGCCGAGCACCTGCCGGGATGATGAGCTGCGAGGGTGGGTGGGATAACCCTCGCAGGCATGTCTCGGAGGTGGTCGGGCTTGCGCGCTCGGGGCCCTGGGGGAGTGAGCTGCGAGGTACTGACTTAGGAATGTCAGGACGGGCGTGGTGTGGTGGGTGCAGCGAAGGACGACGACGAGGCCGAGGGGAGGAGGACGAGCGCGAGGTGGTGGCGCGGAAGAAGAGGAGACGTGCCGCTAAGCGACGCTCGTCCGAAGACCTGTCACTTTGGCTCCGCTCGTGCCTCGTTACGTCATAGTGCCTCAATTTCTAGACATAGGCACTGTTCCGTATCGCTCAACGCCTATTTCATATCATATCAGCCGTTGTACATTGTATGACTTCGTATTGGACATTGTCGAATTAAACCCGGGCGTCTCGCAGTCGTACCTCGACGTGCTCACCGCGAACTTGAACGTGGAGGACACGACGGTGAAAAGGTACTCTACCGCTATAGCCTGAGATTGTGGAGCGCCGTGCCATGACCTTGGAGTGGGATTAGGACATGTGGGCTCGATGGCTTTGCGTTTGCATTCGTCTCGCTGCCGACCAGGGAGGGCTAGTATGGATCAACTCGAGTAAAAACTGTATTTATGTAACAGGTCTACTAGAAATGTCCACTCAGTCATATCAACTACTTCCCGATCATTGATAACGCATGGCAAAGGGAATATCACAAACGAGAGTGCAGGACGCTCGGAGCATCGTGCACAGTTGGATACCTTTAACCAAGTGGTCTCCATCGTCACCGGTTGAAACTAGACCAGGTTTGCTTGCAACTGTCATCCCGTGTTCGACTGCCTGTGTTTGTCGCAGAAACAAGATTGTACGAGTAAACATCAGGATCGCCGTGATCAAAGCTTGTTAGCCTACCTGAACACGAAGAAAGACGCTGGCTACACGGTTACCGTCATTCCGCACTACCACCTATCCAACCAAGTCTAGTGTCCAGTGTCGAACCCGCTCGAATGTCTTGAGAGATTTGTGGCTTGGGACAGCAACACGGGGATAGCGATTGGCTGGCCAACGTCAACAGTCGTCGTCGACAAGAAACAAGGTAGCCGACAGAATATCATAGTCCATAATTTGTTTGAGGTTCGACTCTCTTTTTTGTCTGCCATGATGAGAAAATCGATTACTGCCAGTAAGCAAAAACCGTGTCTACAGCCGCAACGGAGTTCGCTTTACCGCTTGACGCTCAGCGAGTCATATCGATATCGACCACCATATCAACTGGCGAACCCCTGCACAATGAGCGAGTTTCCCCGCAAGGTCGCCTTGAACTCAGGTTCATCAAATAAGTAGGTGGCCAGCGCCAGTGCGGACCTAAGTGGCCCGAGGAAACCATGAGCGCCCAAGATACGAAGCGCTGGGTAAACGAAACCGAATAAATGAACACACGTTTGTGAAGGCAGCCTGCCCCATACCACGAGTCGCTCCTCCAACTCAACAGCAACTTCACATACGGACTATTGGTGAAAATGTCGACAAAGCCAGGTGCGCGGCGGTCCTCGAAGGCTGTTGACAGTGCTCACATATTTAGTTAGACCATGATGCGAAAGTCGTCGTTGAAAGCAGCGGTAGTATAGTATGGGCTGTCGCTTTCCACCCTGACGGAAAGCATTTCTTTGAGGGGATGGGCAATGGACTGCGGCGACGACGAGTTGCAGACGGAGAAAAGGAAGGAGAACAGAACCTGTTCGTGCACGCGATTTCAGTCTCGAGGGATGGGAGATGGGTGGTGGGTGGAGTTGAGAAGGGGGCGATGGTGTGGGACGCCGAGATCCGGGAAAAGATCTTCGAGGTGGAGAGCGGAGTGGAGGTGTACGCGGTCGACGTGTCACCCGACTGCACACGACTCGCGACTGGGACGATCGACGACACAACGAGCATTTGGGACATCGCGACCGGACAAAGACTCGTCGGACCACTCCGACATGGTAATACCGTGGCAGGCGTCAGATTTTCACCCGATGGTGGTCGCCTCGCCACTGTATGTCCTGACGAGAACATCATTCAAATCTTCGACGCCAACAGCGGCGACCTGCTAATCACCATCAAAATCTCACTGCCTGGGTTCCCATCGACTCTTATTGCCTGGTCAGCAGATGGTCAACGACTCTTCGCGGCATCTGAAGACAATACAATCAAGTCGTTTGATCCAACCACCGGGTCCACACAAGCAGCATGGAAAATCCATGAAAACAATGATCCAAGTCGCATGTCGATTGCTCTTTCTCCAGACAGCAATCTCATTGCTGCCTGCGCTGGTTACTTCCTCTCGTTTTGGGACACCTCAACTCAGGTCCAGCTCGGCATTATCGAGGATACCGAAAAAATAAAATCTCTTGCATTTTCGCCTGATGGTAGCCGTCTCGCAACCGGATCCGATGGGTCGGGGAGAATCATTGTCTGGGATCTCCGTCGTATCCTCCCGGCGTCATACCTCCAAACCAGTGTACGTGCTAAAATCCTCAGCTCGAGAGTGCGATTGAGTCATCAATTTCCCTTCCATACACGCGCGAAATCGACCGACCTCAGGATGTACGTAGTCATCAGTTTCAGTTGTTGATCTCAGATGACATGTTTTTGTTTTTCTGGATCAGCCTAATGCTCAAGACGAGGAGCGGTCACCGCACCACGACGCGACACAACACACTGTCAAGGTAAAGTAGCTGCGTCATCTGGTAGCTGGACGAGCTAATTGATCCCTACTGCCAGCCAACTGGCCCATCACGCTCTAATCCTGGGACCGGCAGCATAGATGATGCTGACGCTTTGCTTCGGGTAAGATTGACCAATTCCGGCTCCTCGTTGTGCTGATGGTGGTGACAGACCGCTGTGCCCCCGCCAACTACGTCGGCTCCTGAGTTTGACTTCGACCAGGTGAGTAGCGGGACAGTTTTTCTTGTTTACCTCGTGTCAACAACCTGGCATAGCCTCCATCTCCGCTGTCAGCTGAGGGCCCCGTCGAACTTAGTGGGCCACCACCTGACTCGGTTCACCCACAACCACTTGTCCCAATCGAAAATGCTCAGGCCGGACTGAACCAGAATCCAGACACCGCCGAATATTCCGAGCGCCGAACCCTCATTGGGTGGTTCAGAAGACGGATAAAGTGGGGTCGCACTCCGATGCCTGATCGAATTCCCTTGGAGGATTCCACTCGCCGTCCCGCGCCACATCCAATACCCTCAGAGATTCCTAGTCGCAATCGAATGCCAGAACAAATGCCACACAGTCGCACTCGGATACCTAATCAAACACCATCCGACGCTCCCGTTCAGACGAGTGCACGCCAAGCAAGAGCACCGCGACCAAACCGGCAATATTCGGTGATGGCTCCTGCTCAGCGGGAAAGAGTGAGTGACCCCCTTGGCTGATATGGTAGCACGGGTGTCTGACTGCTTGGCTTAGCGGACTGTTATGTATATCGACGATGTTTGTTCATCTCTCTAACCGTTTATGAACACGACTATTTATTGTTCTTTACAGGATGAGCCGCTCCCATCGTGCTGGATGTCGTTTCCATCATGGATGTGTTGTGGCCGTACGGGCCATTCTGATGTCGCAGGGCCTCAGTGACTCAAACGTGCAACGTCAACATGCAGATGGCTCAATGCAGACGGCCGCAGACTCTAACAAGCTACGTCAGAATACGGGTAACCCATAGGGCTGTCATTCGTTCCTTCACATTTCTAGACGCAGACACTATCGCTCATATCGACTGCCGTACATTATATTACTCCGTATCGGACATGATTGAATTCAACCTGGGTGTCTCGCAGTCGCCCAACACTGCACTTCGCGCCCGCCGCGCCATTCCCTTTGTATGCACGACCTGAATCGCACTCGGCAGTTGCGTGCTCCCCGAGCGCTCCATCTGCCTCGCATACCCTCTACTCACTCGTGTGCGTTAAATTTGGAACGCCAGACGCCGCCAACTAGCAACCTCAGACCCAGGCGTACATATCGATCGCATCCGTCCCAGGCAAGCTCTGTCCATTGCATCAATCGTAGCTTCTCATTTCCAATAGTGGTGTAGTGAGTAATACAAGCGCGCGGCGAAAACAAGGAGCGTGTGGTTGGGTCTCGCAAAAAAGAACGGGGAAAAAGCGACACGAGCGCGAGTCGCATTGAACAGAGATCAAGCTTCAACGTGAAGCATTAAATGGCGTCGTAGAACACGCAAACCAAATGATAAGTCAAAAAAATGAGCGTATATCGTCGAGTCCATCGACCTGGAGCCACCGAAAAAGAAGATGAAAAAGAAAAGCACGACAGCACGCAAATTACACGCGGTCCAGGAACGTACTGCCCATGACGGGGCCCATGAAGGGCCCGCCTACAGGCAGCGGCCCCTGTCCCAGGCTCTTGACGATCTCCTTGCGTCTGTCCTCCCAGGCCTTGAGCGCTTTTACGAGCTGCATCACCTTGTCCCGTTTTCCCTGTCGCACATCGTTGATGCTCACAGCTCCCATCTTGACGTCGTTGTCGAGCAGGAAGTCAAACAGCCGGAAGAGTCCGTCCAGTTTGTCGTCGTTGGGCCCCGAGGGGAACGCCGAGTCGGGGATCGGGGGCGAGGCAGATTTGCCCATCGTGTCCTCGGCGAGCCGGAGCAGCGCGAGACCGCCAAAGAGCTGGCCGGTGAGCTCTGTCATCTGGAGCGACCGCGGCAAGTGTGAGTTGGCCCAGTCGACGAGGTTGTTCTCGGTACCCTGCAAGAAACGCGTCGTCAGTGCCCTACTTGACGCGTCACGCACGGGGACGTACGTCTCTCAAAGAGTGCGCAGACGCGCTCGCCCGACGAGCTTCTCGCGACGGCCGAGGCGGTGCGTTCTTGGGAGGCGTCTTCGCCATCGCACCTTCGCCGTGTCCGCTCTCGTTCGCGTCCGCGGGTTGGTTCGCAAAAAAGGACTCGAGCCGCATGCGCTCACTATCCGGTCCCCCGTCGTCGATGCGCCCCGCATTGTCCGATGAGGGCAGCCCCATGAGGATGCGTGCATCGCGTGTCGAGAGCTGGTTCGGGTTCTCCCGTCGCAACGCCTTTTGAGTCGCTGCCCGCGCGGAGGGCGACGGTGGTCGTGGTGCTGGGTTCATCGCTTGTGCGACCGTGAGCGGTATGGTTGGAATGTTGACCGAAGATACCACGGGTTCTGTGTCATGTAAGCAAATGGTGTCGCGAAGCAGAAAACCGAAGGGTACGCACTTGAGTAGTCTCTACCAATGGTCGCCTTCATGATGGCTTTCATCCACTCGCGCACGACGGCCTGTTCGTCCGAGCTGAAGTAGTGCGTCTTGTCCGTCTCGTGGACGATCCGGAATCCGTAACGACCAGGGTCAATGTTCTCGTCCGCAACGACCTTGTATCCCACGATGTTGACGTATCCCTTGATTTTCGTTTCCTGCCCCACATCACGTGAGCAGACCAACAGCACAGCTTCCCCAGATCGACTCACCGCCTTGCTGTCGCTCCGTAAAATGTACAAATGCGGGCCCTTGATGATAAAGAATCGCAGCTTCCAGGAATTATAGCGATCACCCTTTTTGCGCATCCACCCCTGGTGATCAGGCTGCCCAATCTGCTCGATGATGCTTTTCCCTGGCTTGAGCGCATTCGGTCCTCGCGAACCTGCCCGTCCGTCCTGCGTCGTCGTCCCCGTCGGTTTGCGCGGTGGGTCGCCCACGTCCTTGAGTTCTGTAGGTCTCACCTTAGGCATTGCCTTGTCCTGATCCTTGGCCTTCTCAAACGACTTGCCCAGCTCCATCTCCCGCCGCTTGGCATCCTTGCCCTCATTGTTCGATTTAACCCCGTTTTTGAGACTGCTTGCCGCAGAAATGCCGTCCGAGGTCGTGGGGCGGCCGGATGGCTTCCTGCTGCTATACAGCCTCGACAGACCAAGCGTGGACGTCTTCTCCGTCGGGCTGCTCTCCTCCAACAACGTCCTGTTCACCGCATTAGCCGCTCGGTGCATCGAACGCACGGAAGAGAACACCACTCACGACGTCACCCTGGGCGCCGGCTTGCGCGACCGAATCGAGGACGTGAACGCCCCGCCGAACAGACTATGTCTCTCCGTGCCCCTTCCCGCTTCCACGCTGCGTTTCACCCGGAGGTGGCCTGCGGCTGAGGCGCCGTTGCCGTCGTCCTGGGAGTTGCGGAGCTTGATACGCGGGGAGGCGGTTCGCGTCGGGGACGGCGGGGGCTTGTCAGCGCTGCCAGGTGTCTCAGAGCGGTCCTTGTCCTTGTCCTTGCTAGACCCACGCGAGTCAACAGAGAGCCCGAGCAAGCGGCGGACTTTGGACGTCGCCGATGCCGACTCGTCCTAACACGCCATCAGCCATCGCGCACGACGCCCGCGTCAAGGTGAAAAGAACTGCTCACCTCGCTTTGAGCACCGCGCTCCTCGTCCGCGGTCTCATCGGGCTTTTGCTCTGGGGAGACCGGCGGGTTTTCGCTTGGGGAGGCCATCAGATGTGTTTCTGTTAGCGTTCCGAGCGCGAGCCCGGCGACGGCAGCACCGCCCGTGCTCTCGACCGACCCACCGCCGTTCACGCTCGCCCGCGCGCTTGACAGGCTCGACACGCGCCTCGGAATCAGCGAGCCCGGGATAATGTCCGCCCTGGGGCTGTCGAGGCTGCCCGCGCGGCCTGCAAACGCCGACGACGACGGCCCGTTGTTGAACGTCGATCCAATACTCATGAACCCGGGGCTGTTGAGCGTCGACCCGCTCGGTGAATGAGCATACACGAACGACTGGGAGCCGGAGCGCGTGATAGCCGGGGCGTGTTGCGGCTGGTGGTCGGGTAGGATGATCGACGGGGGAGGACGGAGCTCGGCGATGGCGTTGGCGATGCGCATGCGTTTGCCGAATGCAACGATACCGATCTCGGCCTTGAGTAGGTTGATGTCGAGTTCGAGGAGGACGTCGCCTGTGATTTCTTGCTCTGCAAAAGACAAAAGACGATCAGGCAACGTGGCACGGTCGCTAGGAACGAAACTGACCGATAAACTTGTCGTATACGTCGGAGCCAAATCCTTTCAACTTGAGCCACTCGACGACCTCGTCGACGGTCCATTCGGAGGGGGGTGTGGACTTTTTGTTGGCTTCGGCATCAGGCGCTGACGGCCCAATGGAGCCTTTTCCCGTGGACGATACGTTGGATGGCTGCCGAGAATGATGTCGAGTACCGGAGGCAGTGAGAGCTGGCGATGGAAGAGCGGCAGGTACCTCGCGAGTAACGCTGGGAGTCGGTGTCGCCCGCACTGCTGGCTCAGGGGACATAGACTTGGGAATCAGGTGTACACCGATAGGTACGACGGGGACGGGCGAAACGATGTGGAAGGCATCAGGTGTCGCTGGAGGTGAGCGCGGTTTGGGCGAACGCCTGTCGTTGAGCATTGGAGAACGCGTGAACCTCGGCGGAGAGCTGGTGGACGGAAATGAGGTCTGATTCGCCTTTGCAGTGCGTTCTTCCGGTGAGGGCAAATCATCTCTGGGAAGAATAGCAGACGAGGTCTCGTTGGAGTCCATCCGCCGGGGGTCCCTGGCGACGGAGAGTCTGCCAACGTCGTCTTCTTCTTCTTCAGGGATATGTGGATGATCACGTGTAAGGTGCATGTGCTCCAGGTGATGAAACGCAGCGTCGTCTTCCTCGGCCTCGCTCTCGTCGCTCATCTCCACGTCGATTGGGGGTGCGCTGGTACGACCATGTGCTTGTTCGGCTTCTCGTACTTCTTCCGCAGCCTTCGCTTCCACGACCTTGCGAGCCTGTTCGGCAAGCTTGTCCCGCGCACTGCGATTCCAACCGACGCCGATCTCTCCGTCCGTTTCCGTGCCGTCTGTTTCCCGGTCCGTGTCTCCGTCGCGGGTACTCGCGAAGCTGAAGCTCTGTGCACCGTCTCGATCGCTTCTTCCAAGCTGTTCGATGGCCTTTTGGACGTCGGTCATAGTGGCTTTCATGACTTCGCCATGGGCATTGTCTGGTTCGCCAATGGCAACGCCAATTCTAGACTCGGGGTCTTGCAAGGACGATGCGTCATGGTCTTCGTTGAGGGGACTGTGTGAGTCGGGTGGAGTGACGATGGGATTGCTGGAGGAGGCGGAGGAAGAGGTGGAGACTAACCCGGTTGGAGGGGCATATGTAGTATAGCTCTGGGGAAAGAGACCGATTTTGCCAGCGATATTACGGCCCTTGCAACGAAAGAAGGGTAAGCACAGAATGAACGGCGACATCGTCGAACGGCAACGTGGAGGGGATGAGGAGGGGGTCGAGTGGGCCACGCGGAGGGGAAATGAAAAACGGGTGCTCACCTGCCACCAGCCGTCGTTGTACTGGTCGTCCTTCTCGATGATCTCGATGGGCTGGCCAGCCTCGAAGGCTATCTCGTCCTCGTGTTCTGGTGCAAAGTTGTGGAGAGCGTAGACATACTCTGGCATGGTTGGTGTCAGAGTTAAAATGTGAGATGTCTAGCGTGAGGAGAGATTCACAGGGTGTCGTGGTTGTCGACGTCGGCGTTGAGCAGGATTAACTTTCCATCCAGCATGACTACTCGACGTCTCAGTACGAACTGGCACAACTCAACGACGCTCTCACTGACTTGTCGCCAGCCTTTGTGACCGGCAATGCGAACAAGCTGGCAGAGACCAAGTACATCCTATCCCAGAGCACTCCCATCGACATCGATTCCCAGGATCTCGACAGCAAGTCGTCTTTTCCCTAGCAACGAACCCTTGCTCATTTCGTCCAAGTTCCCGAGTTGCAAGGCACCACCCAGGAAATCGCCAGGGCTAAATGCAAGCATGCTGCCGAGCTCGTGAGCGCCGCACGCTCGCTCTCTAACCCAACTGATCGCCATGATCCAGCTCGGGCGTGCGTGCATCACGGAGGACACCGCCCTCTGCTACGAAGCCCTTGGTGGATTGCCAGGTCCGTATATCAAGCACTTCATGAAGACGATCGGACATGAAGGTGCGTTCCGCGTGTGCTGATCGGCCTGGTTTGACCCGTCAACAAGGCTTGAATAATTTGCTGGTCGGGTTCCCGACAAAGGATGCGTATGCGCTGTGTACGTTTGCGTATTGCGCTGGTCCTGGGTCGGAGCCCGTCCTCTTCGAAGGTAGAACGGACGGCACCATCGTAGCTGCGCGGGGCCCAGCCACGTTCGGCTGGGACCCGGTGTTCGAACCCAAGGGGTTCAACAAGACGTACGTCCCCTCCGCCGTGGTCGATGTCCAAGCTCATCACCGCCCACAGTTACGCGGAGATGAGCAAGGAAGAAAAGAACACGATCTCACACAGATACCGCGCACTCGAGAAACTGAGAACCTTTTTGTGTACTACCGTAGTCGGTAACTAGTTACGTTGCCGGTTCCGATATCCGAGTCCGATCACGAGTTGGCGCAAACCTTGATCTCGAACCACACGCATGTACACTCCAAGGAAAAAACCTCGAATACATCTCGACCCAGACGTGGGTCATAGAACACTTCAAAAACAGCGCGAACAGCTCCCCATTGCAAAGGGTAACCAACTCATATCTTACTCGTCTGCCATCTCAGCCATGTGATTCTCTAGGCAAGGATGCGCTCGTTCGCGCCATCCGAGACAACGATGTCACCATTCTTCTCGGCGAGACAGGTTCCGGAAAGACCACCCGTACGTGTTCATCCAGTTCAATCCACGCAGTCATCCAGTCTCACCAGGTCCCTGAAGCACAGAGGTCCCGCAATATTTGCTCGAAGCTGGACTAGCAAGAGACCGTATGATCGCCGTGACACAACCCCGTCGTGTCGCTGCCACGTCCCTCGCCGCACGTGTCGCCGCCGAGCAAAACGTGCCCGTCGGCGGACTAGTGGGTTACTCTGTCCGGTTCGAGGAAGCTTGCCAAGCCCATACAAAAATCAAATACGTCAGTGACGGTATGCTCGTGCGGGAGCTGCTGTCAGACTCCATCCTGTCTCGCTATAGCGTCATCATACTTGATGAGGCGCACGAACGCACACTTCGCACGGATTTCCTCATCGCAAATCTCAAGACCATACAGGCAAAGAGGAACCAAGTCGACGATAAAAAGGGGAAGAAAAAGGATGCCTTTAATCCACTCAAAATCATTGTCATGAGCGCCACCCTTGACGCCGAAAAGTTTAGCCGGTTTTACAACAAGTTCGTCCCCTACTTTTAGCCTTCTCTGACGTGCTGATTCATCGTTAGTGCCCCGATTCTGTACGTCAAGGGTCGTCAACACCCTGTTAAAATATTTCATACCGCCGTCGGTCAAACGGACTACATAGACGCTGCGCTACGCACGTTTTTTCAAATACATATCGACAAACCTCCAGGGGACGTTCTCATATTTCTCCCTGGTCTGCACCGTTTACTGGGGGGTTTTTCATGTGGACTTATGCCACCATCGAACAGGCCAAGAGGATATAGAATCACTAGAAAAATCGATCGAATCACATGCCAAACGACTTCCCATAGAGCACATGGAGGTATGTCTTTCCGCTGTCACATTTACTATTCAACCTCAAATGCCGACCTAGGTTTTGATCTGTCCCATGTATGCAGCATTACCGCACTCCCAACAAGTACGAATATTTGCCTCGACTCCACCGAACACGAGAAAATGTATCTTGGCGACGAATATCGCCGAAACGTCTATAACGATACCTGGGATCAAGTATGTGGTTGATACCGGAAAGTGTAAGGAGAACAGATACCTGTCAAAAGACACTGGTTGTGGTAAAGACCCGGTTCTTTATACTTGCACTCTGATCGTTCACACCACATTCAGGGTTCGATACTTTATTGACCCGCGATATTACAAAATCATCCGCCATGCAGCGCGCTGGTCGTGCGGGGCGTGAGGTATATACCATCACCGCATCTTCACAGCGTTCTTATTGACTAATAACACAGGGCGCTGGGTTTTGCTTTCGCTTGTACACCGAGGAAGCCTTTAATCATATGGCGATCTCTGCGGAGCCGGAAATCCGCCGTTGTAGCTTGACGCAAAGTGCATTACAACTCAAATGCCTCGGCTATGACCTAGAAGAGGTGGAATTTATGGATCCACCAGACCTCAACTCCGGTGCGTATTGGTGCTGTCATTATCAATCTTCTGCTGATGGCCACACACAGTACACTCGGCCTTAAAAACGCTCTGGTTGTTAGGTGCATTGGATAACTCCAAGACTCTGACAACCCTTGGCCGGCAGATGGCCATCTTTCCTGTTGAGCCTCACCTCGCACGCATCCTTCTTGCGTCAAAATCGCATGGGTGCACTTCTGAAGTGATCGACATCGTTTCGTTGCTGGCCGCCTCATCCAAACTTTTCCATGATATTTCCGACAAGCGAGAGGCGATTGCAGACTCTCGGCGCAAGTTCCGACATCCGAGTGGTGACCATCTCACGATGCTCAACGCCTTCCGGTCCTACCAAGAAATTGCGGCCAGCGAAGGCACAAGCCAGCGCAAGGAGTGGTGTCGGAAACATTACCTAGAAGAACGAACACTTACGGAGGCGCTTAAAATCAGGGATCAGCTGAGAGCGACGTGTCAGAGGGTGGATCTTGACTGGAGAGCATCAAGAAATGATATGGAGGAGCCTGTGTTGAGGTGCTTTACCGCGGGGCTGTTGCAGCAAAGCGCACAGTTGCAACCGGACGGCTCGTATAAACAACTTATGGGACCGCTTGTCATCAAGATTCACCCTGGGTCGACCCTATGCGAGAAAAAACTACCGGCAATTATATTTGACGAGCTGGTGTGTGAATATCTGTCTTTGGCGGTTCTGGAGTGTTTATTCATCGCGCAGGTGTACACGAGTCAGGTGTATGCCCGAGGGGTCTCCTCTGTACCACGAGGTTTCCTCAGTGGCATCACGCCGACGATGGCCAACGGACCAATTACGAGTAGATGATAGTGCGACCTGAACGACACTTTGTTTATCTAATCTAATCTGTATCCATCCCATGCTCTTCCCCAGGGTCGCTAGCATTCTTAGAACTGCAACCGACCTACCAATCGGGATCGTCCAAGGCCATACGGAAGTTACGAACACGATTCTCCCGATAACGTGAATGCCGCAATTTGGACTCCTAAACCAAATTCCCGACTCACTGTAACCGCACTACATCCTAACAACCGTCCTCTGTCATTCTCTCAACCTGACTGATCGCCAAGCGATGGACCGTGTTCACAAAGACGACATATCCGAGGAACTAGTCCGCAGCACTCCTGGGAACGCGTCCGCTGATATTAAAGGTGCGTCTCACGACGCTGCAGTTGGCCCAGCACCGGCGCTCGCTGTCCGCGGTTGAGCCAATTTTCGACTCACACGCCTCTCTTCCCCCATTCATGTAGCGCTCGTGCATCGCTGGCTGCGCGTGTTCACGCAGTATGGGTTTGGAACGCGGTCTGCAAGAGGGCTCGAGATTGTTGAGGTGTCGATCGTGCCCCAGGACGAGGAGCCGACAAGGCACGCTGCGAGGGTGGTGTTGGAGATGACGGTCACCCAAGGTACGTTTGACCACCGCACCTCCATTAGTCAAACGCGTCCCATGCTCACTTCTGATCTACCCTGCTTGTTTCACATGCTTGCGTTGGCTATTGCGGGCATGTGGATGCGACGCGCAGACATGCTCAACCCTGCTGGAAAGATGCATGGTGCCTGTATTGCGTACCTCGTGGACATGTGGGTGCTTTTTTTCCCCTTCCTATTCGCCCGTGCTCGAGTCTCGGTGATTCGTTTCAAACGGGGTTAACTGCCTCCGTCTGCCCCCGGGACTCGGAAGGGTTCGGTGACGGAGCTAACGACGCCATGTAGATGTACGACGCTCCCAATTGCTGCGATGGCGTATGCACAGGGTGGGGCGGGTTCGGCGGGGGTGTCGCAAGACATCAATATCATTTATCACGCACCGGCGAGTCTGTCAGTGTCGTTTTACTTTTTTTTTTTCGTGTGGTTGGGCTAAAGGGTGAATAGGGGTGATAAACTGAGGTTGGTCAATACGAGTACGACGGTGGGGACGCGCGTGTGGAGTGCGCGTATCGAGGTGCGTTTGAGGCTTTTCGTATGAGGATGGGGGAGCTGAGGGTTGGCACACAGATTTGGGACGTGACGCATCGGCGGTTGGTCGCGTCTGCGACGCAGGTCAAGATGGAGGCGTCGTCTTCGAAGCTGTGACGCGCCGGATGGATGGGTTGGCTTCTTGGAGTGGAGCGGTTGAGATGGACTCAAGTTGCTACGGAGCGCTTGCAGCTTGCCAGCACTGATTTTGATCCATGTTTTATGTTTTATTTTTTCATCGGATCGGCTTTGGAAATCGGGAAGGTCGTAACGGGGTCCGATGCTCGAAAACCAGTCTGAGCGAGTGTCGCGTTATTACGGAGATGGATGTGAGATAAGATAACGGGACTCGGCAGCGCGTCTTGATTCTCAGGCTTGACCAGCTCACTTGACATCGACCCGACATGGATGTCGAACTGCTCGAGACGTGTTTGCTCGTCGGACGCTGGGACGACGAGATCTCTGCTTCCCTGGAAACGTACCCCGTCGCGAAACTCGCCAAGGCCGTCGTCGACGGCGACTTTCGACCTGTGCTCTCGTCGACGTACGCCCAGCAAGTGTTTAGCGTACACCCCTCCGTCTCGCTCGATGAACCCTACGAACGGCTGCTCCAGTGGACTCTGCCCGTCGTGTCTGACCCGCAAGAGCAGGAACTCGCCCGGCTCGTGCTCGCCGTCGCCTGTCTCCACGCGTTCGTCCAGGTCAACTGGACCGGCCCCGATCTCGACCTAAAACCCTCGGACATCCTCGTCTTTTCTCCACACACACGCCCGCCCTGCGTCACCGACGCCTTTTTACACGCCAAAGCGATCGCGGAGCTTGCCTGTGGGGGAGAACCTGCGTACCACCTCGCCCAATGCGCAGCCTTACTCCGATGGGCACAGATCTTGCTGGACGACGCACCGCACGTGCATCTGCGCTACACGCCGTGGTGGCGCATGCGCATAGCCGTCGTGCACCAGCGGGTGCTCGACGAACCCGTGCCGCTTCCCTCAGACCTCCTCGGCGCCCTGGGCCCCCTCGTGGCGTACACGGCGAACGGGTCGGACCCGGACTTTGCCGGTCGGCTGCAGCTCGAGCAAGGCCTGCTCGAGCACGTTTTCGCACACGACAAGGTGGCTGCGGAGTACTTTGTGCGCGCGGCGCGTGCAACAGGGCTGCAGTACGAGCTCACAGGCGCGCTCGGGAAGCGGACCAAGTTCCAAAAAAACGCGCTCACTCAGCTCGTACTTCTCGCCGAAAGCAGACAGCGGGTGGATGACGCGCTCGAACTGTCCTCTACCGCCGATGTTCATCCCGCGGTCGACTCCGAGGCGGAGCAGACGGGTGGAAAAGGAGGTCTGCCAGAGACGTTGCTGTTGAATGATGATACGCTTCTTGAGCAGACCGAATTCACGTCGTCGAATCCCTCGTCGACGGATTTGCTCCGTCATCTAGATCCCTCTTCCCAGCCCCCGTTACACCCCCTCGATCAATGCATCCTCTTGTCTCTCTGTCTCAACGTACGCAACACCTCGCCCTCACACGGGTTGACCAATGAGCAAATGTCCCCTTATGTCGCCCGCGTCATATCTCATCCGAGGAACTGGTCTGTTCACACCATGGCACTCTTACTTCGATCCCGCCTCGAATCCACACGCACACGAACCGTCGAACGCTCCACGCTCCAGCTCCAAGCGCTCGTCGACCAGATGCCCACCGCCGACTCAGCGCTCTCCGAAAGGCTGCTCTACTTTCACGCGATCCCCTTGCCCAGCAAATGGGAGATGGAGCGCGAGCTCGCACAGCGCTATCTCTCCATCGGCGTCGTCAAATCCGCGCTCGAGATCTTTGAGCGGCTTGAGATGTGGGAGCAGGTCGTGCAGTGCTGGCAGTCGATGGAGCGGCGCGATCAGGCGGTCGCGATCGTCCGCGATCTCCTGCAGGGCCGCAAGGAGGAGGCGGAGAGCGTGGTTGCGCGGGGCAAGGACGTGTCGGCGGCGCGGCGGACGACGATGGACAGCGCGCGCGAGGCGAAGCTGTGGTGTCTCCTCGGGGACCTCGAGCCCGAGCAGGCGGTCGCGCACTATGACTATGCGTGGCAGCTGTCCAAGGCGACGTCTGGCCGCGCGATGCGCTCGCTGGGCGGATACTACTTTGCGCGGGGCGAGTTCGAGCGGGCGATAGAGTGCCTGGTGAAAGCGGTCGCGATCAACCCGCTCTTGACTCGTCCGTGGTTCATCCTCGGGTGTGCATATATCCGGGTCGAGAAGTGGGCAGGGGCGCGGGATGCGTTCACTCGCTGTGTCGCCATCGATGACGAGGATGCGGAGAGTTGGAATAATTTGGCGACGATATACCTCCGCTTGGACGAAGCAGGCACGGACAAGGAAGGCGATGAGGTACCGCCAGTGAGTACACGAATGGGGATGGCAGGCGGATAAACTGATCGCCTATCTAGGAGGGCAGCGATAACAACACCGGCCCCTTTTCGAACAAAACGCTCGCCTTTCGGGCACTCAAGCAGGGTCTCAAATACCGGTACGAAAATTGGCGGATGTGGTCAAACTATATGATCGTCGCCATCGACGTGGGCGAGCTCTCCGAGGCGTGCCGTGCACAAACGCGCATCGTCGAGGAGCGCGCGGCCAAGGTGGGCGTCGAGTGTGTGGATGAGGATGTGCTCACGCGCTTGGTCGATGCCGTGACACGCGAGCCCAATGCGGCCCCCGACCCTGACCCCAATCACGTCCCCGAAGTCGACGCCACTCAGACGGGCACGGACTTGGACGCGCAGCACCAACACGATGCTGTCACGCATCCCAACGAGGGTCGCGGGTTACTCAAGCGCGTGGTACTAGATCTGTTCGAGCGCACCATCCTCCCCCGCGTGTCCTCCTCACGGATCTTTTACACGTATGCGCGGCTGCTGACATGGCAATCACGGTGGCAAGACGCGCTTCAGGCCCATTTGGATGGCTACCGCTGCGGTGCTGCGGGCACGTTTGGCCAAGATGACGGCGGCGATGGCGGCGCTGGTGATGGTACCAAGTGGCGCGAGGCCGTGCGGGAGGTCGAGGCGATCGTGGACGCGCTCCGCACTGTCGGGCCGCGGGTGGAGGGGTATAAATGGCGACACCAGGGCCGGAGCATCGTGCGGACGTTTATCGGACGTGCCAAAGATTTTCAAGATGAGCCCGAGTGGGCGCGTGTGCTAGGGATACAGGACGAACTGCGGCATGAAGCGTAGACGGTGGTAATTACAAAAAAAGATCGATACGAGATGGATCGGTTTTGGAGTGCGCGTGAAACGGGTTTTGGAAATGCAGGAAACACGAGCGGGGGGGACAAGAAAAAGTGAGCGCCGAGGGCGTTTCATAATCACAGGCGTTGGAAGAGGTAACGTGGCATAAGGTCTAGGTATGTACGTGGGTCGGTATCATGAGAAGAAACGGGGGGGCGTCACACTGACAAAAAGAGACATCATGTGGGCGTGATCCATGCACGTTTAGGGGGACGGGCCATTTCGAAAAACCGAAAAACGAAAATAGAATCTAGGCGGGCCAGTTGAGCGCCATGGCCATGCGATTGAGTGTGAGCGTGGTCAGTATCTCTGTGACGACGCCAAGACCGGCGTGTCTGATGGTGAGCCGGGCGTTGAAGACGTCCTCTGGCTGGCTCAATTCCCAAGTGGCAACGGTCGTCCGTCCGTCGACGCACTGCCGTTGACAGGACACGTCATAAACACGATCAGTGAGAGGCTAGGCGAGCGAGGAGACCACCTCACCTCCATCTTTTGTGGAAAGATTTTCCACTTGAGTTCTTTCCCATGCATTGTCGTAAAATAGCGTGATCTGTTGATCGCGTTTTTTCAGGGTCAGCCATCAGCATCGTCCGAAAGCCCTCCGAAGCAGGGACGATGATAGGCGACAAACAAAAAGAAGAAAAGAGGAGACGCACGTGCTGCCGTCTTTTTTTTGTCGGATTTGCTGCGCCATTGGGACTTCTTTGCCATTTCCGTACACGAGGAACCCGCGTGTTTTGTTCGGGCCGAAGTAGAGGTAGGCGTTCTTCGGGCCCATAATGTCGGGGTGTTGTTGGCACCATTCGGGTTCGCGTGCGATTTGGACGACGACGTTGGGGACTTCGTGGACCTGGGGGGGATGTCAGATGAGATGGAGGACGTCTCGGACCGTGTGACGGACCGTTTTTCTGCAAACGGGGTCGGGTGAGTGGTGAGCACGATCAGGATGGGGTGGTGGATGGACGTACACAGTGAATGCGGGTCTGCTTTCTAAATCTTCGAAGCGGTGCGAGAAGGGATCACCGCCGAACTGCAGGAGGACGTATGCTGCGGCCATGGTGATGGAGGGGAAAAGAGGAGAAGGACGGAGAGGGACATTGCTCGAGAGCTGCCTTTTGACGAACAAGGACAAGCTCGATCGGGAAGTCCAAGATGAAAACACAGCCACACTTAGCCCACGTGGTACGAGAAGCGCGCCACGTGGGAGCGCGTTTTGGCCGATGGATTGGCTCTCATCCGGGGATTCCGCCGGTTTCATTTGCTCCGTCCATTTATTTCGAAACAATTTTTTATTTCCATCTGATGGCGCAGCACATCGTCAACTATCCAACTTGGGATCCGGCCATCTATTCCACCGCATCGGGCGTCTCACCTGCCCGAGAGTATCATCAGTCATACACTGTCAATGGGAGTTAGTCGAGCCCGTGAAACCCCGTGTAGAACACACCGTGTACGACGCCTTGGCGATGATCATCAGTCACGGCTGCAGATCGAACGACAAGCGAAACACACCATAGAGCAAGGTCCACACGAGAATAAAGGTAAATATATTGTCTTGGCCTGGATTGACCAGCTCTCCGAGGCCGCCAGAGAGGTATTTTGCAGGGGATCCCTTGCAGTTGATGGCGTATATCACGAAGGAGGTGGACAAGACGGAGGCGGCGAACAGGGCGAATCCGTGCCAGTTCTCAAGGCCGAGTATCCCTGCGACGGCGCCTGCAAAGCACGAGGAGAGGAACTTGACGGACGTGAGACACTGGTTGTGAAGCACGTTGGGCGTAAACACGAGCTGGGCCGCTGGATCGGGGGACGACGCCATTGGGAACTGGGAAAGCTGGCCATCAGGTACACGTCGCCTGGTCTGTGCTCTGAATTCCCACGCTTCGATGGCCCCTATTCGACAAACTCCTTGTGCGCCAGGGACGACAAAGTCGTGGCTCAAGCGAGGCAAGTGACCGTGGGGGTGTTGGCCCAGCCGACGAAGCCACTGATCGGTGGTTAACCGGTGGTTGGCTAACGTTGGCTGCGAGGTTTTCGGGCTTGATCGCTCCCGATCTTGTCCGGCTCCCAATTTGGTAACCTAGTGTTAGTAAGTTTTGTCGCCATCCATCCTTGTCCTACCCCATCATGTGCAAGATCGCATCAGATAGACCACCCATCAAGGTTGCTGTTCTCGGGGCCACTGGCACCGTCGGTCAGCGTTTCATCACCCTCCTCGCTAACCACCCCTGGTTCGTCATACACGCCCTCGGCGCTTCATCCAGATCAGCTGGAAAACCCTACTCGAAAGCTGCAAACTGGAAACAATCTACACCGATACCGGCCATCGTGCGGGACACGGTCGTGCAAGAGTGCAAACCAGAACACTTTAGAGACTGCGCGCTCGTCTTTTCTGGCCTCGATGCCGACGTCGCCGGAGAAATAGGCAAGGCGCCCTGTCCTCCTCGGCCCCGCTCGCTAACATGTTTCCTCGCCGCTTAGAAGGCGCTTTTAGAGCAGCCGATCTCCCCGTCTTCTCAAATGCCAAAAACTATCGACGGGACCCACACGTTCCCCTCATCGTCCCCCTCGTCAACACCCACCATCTCGCCATGATCCCACAACAACAAGCCCATCACGATCCTCCCCTCCAGCGCGGTTTCATCCTCACCAACGCCAACTGCTCCACGACCGGCCTCGTTATCCCCCTTCGCGCGCTCGAAAAGACCTTTGGTCCGATCGAGTCCTGCATGGTCACCACCATGCAGGCCATCTCGGGCGCAGGCTACCCCGGCGTGCCCAGCCTCGACATCATCGACAACGTCGTCCCCTACATCGGCGGCGAAGAAGAAAAGATGGAGTGGGAGACACTCAAGATCCTCGGCAACATCGTCGACGGCGATAACGGCCTCAAGGCGTTCGATATGCGTGCGCGCCAGCCGCTGCGCGTCTCTGCATCGTGCAATCGCGTGGCGGTCATCGATGGGCATTTGATGACCGTGTCAGTGCGCTTTGCGAGACGCCCGCCACCGAGCCCCCAGCAGGTCCGCGAGGCGTTGGTGGTGTACACGCCCGAAGCGCTCGCTCGGGGCTGCCCTTCGGCCCCCGTGCATACTATCGTCGTGCACGAGGAGTCGGATCGTCCTCAGCCACGCTTGGATCGGTACTATCAGGATGGGGCTGGCGTCTCTGTCGGTCGAGTGCGACAGTGCCCCGTGCTGGATGTCAAATTCATCGTACTTGCCAACAACGTCTCTATCGGTGCTGCGACGAGCAGTATCATCAACGCAGAGATGGCGGTGCTCAGTGACATCATCCCCACTCATACCACTCAGGCCTGAAGCACTGACATCTTTCGCGTCAAGAGGTGGTGTACGATTAGTAGAGTTGAACGGATGACAAGCATTTACTGGAGGCAAGTTAGGCAAAATGTATGTAGTGCGAAATTTAGAGTGAAAGTAGTGCCGATCTAAGATTGTATTGCACTCCCCAATAGATTCCCGAGTCGGTATACGAGGGATCGCCCCATTCATCCTTGATGTTAGTGTCATCGTATTACCGACGCCGTTCTCCTCCAGCAGCCAATGCCGTGCTGACACAAGATCTTGATCTGCTTGTCGTAAAGTAGGTCCGGGGATGTGTCGGCGTAATCAAGAAATATGTATCGTCCGCTGTCCGGCGCGAACCTCAACCGTCAAATCATAACCGCGCGTCCCGACACACTCTAATCAGCCAATTCATAACAGCTCATTTCTTGGCAGAGAAAGCAACCGCACCTACTAGTAGTGCATCTCATTCACCAACGAGGATGGCGTTTGAACCTTTTCTGTCCCTCTGGAAAGTCGGAAGCTCTAATTTCGAACGACACTCGGGGGATAGAGGCATGACCTCGCGCGCGTCGCTGGGACGGAAGATGACGCACTTGGGCTGAACTCCATGCAATAGTACGTGACGAAGCTAGGCTGCAACTGGATCCGAAGCCAGAGTGAGAGGGCACCTGCGCAGCGTCTACCTTCTCGACCTGATTGTCCTGAAGTTCCCCCAGTGGTGTTCGGACCCATGCCATATGAGGAAAGGAAGATGGTGCGAAGGTCGTCGAACGCGGCAAAATTATAATTATCGAGGCGTAAGTGTTTTTGATTTGCCGCTCGGGGGTGGATGGCTTAGTCTTTGTCAAGGTCGATGGCCCAATCATGGAAGACGGGTTGGATAGAGGCGAATGAAGCTCTGATAAGCGACGTACTTGGAGTTTCGAGGTGGCAGGGCATAAGATGTGGCCTGGGTGATTTTACCGGAGGCGATGATCCAGTCTCCGTGCGATTTGATGACCTTGGACTGTTTAGGGAAGTCCCCAAGATGGGACTGTTTGTTTCGACCTCAATTGGATAATGGGCTCCGAGGACCTTTAACAAGTCGACAGCCTGTCCTTGAACAATGTTAAGCCACTGGTCAGGTGGGAAATCGTGGTACCTCGGTGAAAGGAGGATTTTCGGACCACAAGGGTTGGATCAGATCCTCATTCTTCGAGCAAGTCAAGGACTCGGCGGAGTTCGGGCTCAAAACAAACTCGCCGGATAGTGTTGGAGAGTTTCCAGGGGAACTGATTCTCGTCAACAGTGGGATGCTTTCACTCAATTGAGGCTTTGTCTATCGAAGTTACCACGAGTATGGAAGGCTCGGGACAACGACAGCAACAGCGCAGGATCAGTGGGAATACTCACTGATAAGCAGTACCGAAGGTAGAAGAGTAGGAGTAGTGATGGAGTTGGTGTAAGGGCCTGTATAACCCTTGGAGTGATCCGACTGGTAGGAGGTCAAGAGCACTTAGATTGTGCAACGGGCGAAAGCCCGGACTATATAGTGTTCACAGATTGTTTGTATCTATTGTGTAACT
>JBBPOD010000210.1:0-24998 GCA_038091255.1 Tylopilus intermedius | reverse complement strand
CTTTGCATACGTAGACCCTGCCCTTTTTACCTTCAATGCTCTCGCCCTCTGGTGCAGTATCCCCCGCAGTGGGTACGCGTCGCCCACGACTCTTCTTTGTCAAATTCGGAACCGGTACGGGAGGTGCGGTGCGTATACGTGGACCGCGGCGCTCGGCGGTGAAGGAGCTCGACGAGGCATCCAAAAAAGTATATTCTCCTGTGGGAGGAGACATGCGGGGAATGATAGGCGTAACCTCCGCCACTGGAGGTGGCTGTGGTTCGTCGACGAGGGTCATGGAGGACGAGGCCGGCAACAAAGGAGCCGGTTCGTTCCTCGGAATCTTGGCCGGTTGATGGGAAGGATCCTCGCCTGGCTCTTCGTCGGTCTCTTCGTCAACCGCTCGCGCGTCAATTGTTCGTTTAAGGGTTGCCGGAGCATTTTGCTGTGATCGTTGCTCGTCTTCAGTGTCGTCTTCCTTGGCGTATTTTCCCCAGCGTACGGCGGGACGACCAGTAGTCTGGGATCGCGTAATTCGTCTCGCACTGGAGGGGGAATCGGGAGTTGATGTGGGTTGTTCAACCTAGAGAGAGGGGTAAGCCGGTGACCGGAGGGACCGGTGTTGTCCTGGTCAGGGACTAAGTTGGATAAAGGGCAAAAGTTTGCCGACCATTTTCTGAGGTGTATTTGTATCAACGAGCGTTTGTTCTCGTACGAGGGAGGTCTGCAGGACCCCGTCTGTGATTTTTTCCGTTTCTTGAGGACCTTGCATTGTTTTTACGCAGCCTGATGGGAGAATCAGGACAAGGGTGTTTGACGGTTGGGTGCACACATACCTGGCGGAAAAAGATGGACAAAGTAGTAGGACAAGAAAGGATTAGGCCACGAAGGAGGACGTGGATGAGTTTTTCGAGCACAAACGAGGGACTGGGAGCGATGTGTTGATTGTCGGAGCCCCTGTCCAAAGCGGACGGACAGGGAAAAAAAACAAGATCAAAGTCCACGTGTGCTAAGGTCCACGACGGACTCCACGGTATTAGTAAGCAGGTCCATGGACCATCCTGCCGACCCCGGCAACTCTTTGTCTCTTCTGGGAGCCTCTCTCAGCGTTGGCTGGCCTTTCTTGTAGAGCTCTCCTGCTCTGCGTCCCACCACCACCACGAGGCTCTATCAGTCGGATCGATGTTCGGTTCCGTCTTTGCTCGGGTCACGCTCGCGCAGTGCTAAATCGAGTGCGGAACTTGGTCTCCCTCTGCGAAAAAATAAAACATGCATCCACCTCGGGACGGAATGTGTGGCGCGGCGCAAAGGTATGTTTACGACGCACCAAAATACCGATGCACTCCGCAGATCCGCGGTACCCTCGATACGGTATGTCTTTCTTCTCATGCCCGGGTAATAATGAAGTCCGGTGGAGCACTCTGCCTGACATTTCCGCAGGGACCACACGCGATCGTGCAGTCGCCGTTCCTCCTGCCTCTTACGATCCTTGCAATTTCCCTGGCACCTTGATAACGCTATCTTGGGATCCCTGAAAGGACTAGACTCGCCAAGCATCTCATCTACGATCCTGGTACCTTGCAAACTGAATGTCATCTGTCAATCTCTACAACTTTCGCCAACGGCGTGTTCCGGTACCTCTTCTTCCCGATCTTGCCTCGTCTTGCTTGTCACGCCATATAGCCGACGAGTCTGTTCAGCTCGTTTATGTATACAGCCAATCCACGACGCATCCGTGTGCCCCAATCGGCCGTTTTGTCAAACGCGAACGTTCAGGTCGCGCTTTGGGGATTGTAAAATTATAAAGTTCAGATAGTTTAATTAGGTCAGACAGCTTCGCTGAGCTCATCGACAAGGTTTACCTGTTTTCGGTGATTGGGCTGCTCGACGCCGCCCGGCAACTCGCTTGAGGGTCAAGGACAACGTGCCCCGGAGTTGCCTCTTGACCACGTATGCCTGTTCTATAGCCTGGGATGGGATCCTCACACCTTCGATCAGTCACGCCTCGAGGTGGGAGCCATGCTTGCCACATGCATGCGGTACTGCCGAATTTGCGTTCATTCTCGTCTTGATGACTGATCCCAAAACATACAGCACCCACAAAATCCTACCATTTATGCCAGGCATTGGCGCTACGGAAGCTTTCAGTGTTTCGCCATTGATTTGATGAAAGCATATCCGTAAAAGGAAATTCACAAAGCACAGGACGTGGAGCTTGAGCGGTCTAGCTCGAATGAGGCTAGGATGAACGCCTTTCATTCGGACAGAGGCGGGAGAGGGTGGCATGGCGAGAGCCTGATGGAACAAGCTACTCCGCAGAGATCCGTAGGGTGATGTGAATTCCTGATCTGTTGCGTTCCATTCATTCATATTGTTCTCCATGGCATGGACTCATGATGGGGTGCTCTGCTTCCGGCGGTCACTTACGTCTAGTGGCTCGCTCCCGCGTTCGACGGCCGGAAAAGAGCTGATTACGACGAAAGGATATCGATAGCACAGGAATTACGAATAGGTGAAAGGTACAGCGACCGGAAGGAGCCGCCTGAACGCTAAATAGAAGGTTCGACGGGCCTATGAAATGATCGGTACTGTTTTTGTTGTTGCCGTTTCTCTGTGGACATGCGAAATGAATGAACATGGATCGATAGCGCGCGATAGGAAGGGTGAGTCAAAGAGCGAGAGACATGAATAGATTTCCCCGTGTAGACAAGGGTGGCCGGGGGTGTGTGTCGAAGCGGTCGGGATATGAAAGGGACGAGAGGGAAATGAAGCGAGTGTTTACGTCGACTACGGGCCGAATGGAGGGGTAAGCGGGCGGTGAAGGGGGACAATGTGATGCAGCGTGAGATTTGCAGAGGGATAATAATGAGATGATAACGTTGTATCAAGATCGGAAAAGCGAGGGATCGGAGATGGAAGGTTTGAAACTTTAGATTTCCGATGGGGTGGAACGTCGTGCGATGATCACCGACAGACGGTGATGGGAGAGATTCGGATGGCAGTACTCTGCACAGAGCAGTACACTTTTGGTAAACCTGTCCCGAGAGATCTCCACTCGTTAATTCTGAATACTAGTCGGCGGTGCGCCCACTACACCGCTCCCCCCAAATACCACAGCACTCCTCCTCCCTCCTCTCTCTCTCTCTCCTCCATTTAACGACCCTTGACGACAGTTGGCGCCGTAACGATCTCTCCACTACCCTCTGGCGCCTCGCTCCCCCAAATTACAATTACCCCACAGCCACTCCGATCACGTCCCCCGTACCTGGTGCGCGACTCGGTTCTTGTCTCTTGCTATGACCAACAATTTCCAACATTATCAATTGCATATTTCCATAGAACGCTCCGGCCGTTCCCCAGTTACGATTCGCGGGTCCTGCTCTTTCCTTTAAATGCAGACGGACTCCAACACCCACTTTGCCTGCTTTGCACCCCCACTCAATCCTCTTTCTTCATCAGAGCGTCCATCATCGTTCCAGCGCTCCGTACGAATCGCCAAAATGGCCGCTTCGCCTTATCCTACCCCAACCCAGTCCCACTCCAATCCCCTCCCAGCCTATAATCACGGGCATTTTTCCCCACCCGTTCACACTGTCTCATCCTATCGTCCTCAATCCCACCACTCTCCTCTCCATCAAACCAGCCTGGGCTACAGTCCTTATTCATCGGACGTCTCTGCTGCGTCCGCTGAATCCCCCATCTCTTCCTCGTCCGCCAACGAGAGCCCCCTCCCCGAGCCCCCCATCGATAACATGGATAACGACCTGGCCGCCCGTGTCGCAACCGGCAACGACGACTTCTACCCCTACTCCGTCTCCGAAGACGCTTCCTTCGGCTATCCGTATGGCCACATCGGCGTTCGCTCGCTTCCCCTACCCACCTACGCCATGGATGGCTCAGAATTCTACAAGCAGCCAGTCTCGGCCCCACTGCCCTTGAATCTCTCACTCGCCATGGGTTACTCATGGTCCCCCGAAGCGAAGAAATTCCAGCCGCTATATTCGCCGATACAGCAAATTCAGCGACACGAACATAGCCCCCCCAAGTACGCCCCTCGGCCTCCTGTCACGGCGCCCGCACATTCCGCCACAAGGCTCACCTGTGGTAGTGCGCAGCCCTTTGAGCAGGAAATCAACGAGCCCGATCTTGTTTATCCGCAGCTTCCTTCCGGTCACTATACCAGTGCACCCACACAGTTGACGCAGCAATTCTCGCCAAGCTATCCGCTTAGGCAAGGCGTAAACGTCAAACAGGAAAATGACATGCCCTTTTCCGACTTGTACAATCGATCAACTGATACTGCCGGCCCTAGCAGTGGCTTTGGGACTTTTCGCCCTCTCCTGGATTCAGGTCCGCATGTGTCGCTTCTGCGAAATTCTATGAGAGGCTAACCGCACAGCTCTCACAGCTCCCACTGACTCACCTTCTGCTCTCGATATGGCACTGCAGTATGACCAATCACCGACCAATCAGACTTCGATGAATACGCCAGTCCTCTCCGCCCCTGTTCCGCGACATTCAGCCTACTTTGGAACGTCGCTAGTCAATAATTGCGAACGCACGTGCCAGGAACAGGAACAACAGCAAGAGCGACATGCGCTGAGGGTGCAAACCCAGGGTCTACAGGAACAACGAACCGTAAGGCCGGCGGAGGTGTCCCCTGTCATGGGCTTTGCAGAACTACCAGATGGAGGTGAAGAAGACGCCGAGGGGGAACCTGACATGGAACCCTTGAGCCTCCACGACGGCAGCACGACCGGTGGACATAGTACGGTGGGCGTTTACGACTACACGGCAAGATTCGTTGGAGGGTCGCTTTCAGGGACGGGCAGTGGTGAAGAGACGGAGGAGGTAGAGGAATTGAATGGCCGCGACCTGGACTACGATTACCGACCAGAGGAGGATGACGACGCTGCTGGCGACGGCGACTTTGTGCCACGCAGCCGGACTACGTCAAAGAACACGCGGAGCTTACGTCCTCGAACCTTAGCCGGCAGAAGCTCGGCGCGCTATCATCCTTATGGCTCAGATGTCTCACCCTCTGCCGTGAAGGGTTCTCCCAGGTCACCTCTCATATCTCCCTCTGACATGTCACCGGCTTCATCAGCTGGACAAGCGGGGAAGATGCGGAAGAACGCAAGGACCCTGCCTATTCCAGTTCCCGTTCCCAATCTCACCAAAAAATCGAGGGGACGAAGAGTCCCGACCGTGGCCAGCTCAGGCGGTGGTCGAGCCTCAAGAGATGGAGCGCTGGGCGCTCGCATTTATCTCTGTGACGTCAGCGGGTGCGGGAAATGCTTTGCGAGGGGCGAGCATCTCAAGAGGCATATCAGAAGCATTCACACCTATGAGAAACGTGCGCCGAACCCACACCTCTACATTACATTTTGCTAACTCGGTCCTGTACAGCGCACAAATGTCCGTATCCTGGGTGTGGTAAAGAATTCAGCCGACACGATAACTTGGGGCAACACATGAAGGTTCATAAAGACTATTCAAAAGTCATGGACCGCACGAGGGGCAGAGAAGCATAAGGGTCCACGGCAGCACGCAACAAAGGTTTGTGCTTGGGCGACAGTCCGAGGTTTTATGGAGCACTCACCTCCGACGTATGGCAGTCGGACTTTTGGCAACTCTGGACAATACGCTTTCCTTTCTATCAGTCGTCTTCTTATTCGTCCTATTTCCCAGCATGTTTCATCATCGTTATTATCCACCATTTCCCCGCTTCGGACATTCTTCTATGCTCCGCGCAGCCGTCGCGGCGGTCATCATTTCGTCTCCACATCGCTCCACGGTTTCCTGTGCGCTTGCGATATACCCACAGGCCATGCCGTCCTCGCTTCGACGTTTATGTTCGCCTGGATCTTTCCATGCCACCATGCTTCCGTCAACTCCTCGGTCCCAATCACGCCAGCACCACGACTCATCCATCATGGAAACTTTCCCTGCTTTGACTTGGGACCGCAATTAGGTCCATCCATTACCAAGTTTACGCTGGCGTTTTATGACATCTTTGTCCTTTCTCATATCGAACACCCCTCATCGCTTACGAGCTTCAGTCGTAGATGCTCACGAACGTCCACGCCCTTCACGACCTCTTTCTCTCTCCCTGTATTCTATCACCGTTTATCGAGACGGTGGGGATTTGTGTATCATTATTCTGCATCATCACATTCGGACATTCCCTGGCTCGCCATGTTGTTATTGTACCAATCGGTCGGAGTATGTAGCGATACGTTATGGTTGTAAAGTATGGGTTCGTCTCTTGGGTTTTTTTCTGTGTGGGAGCAAGATCCGCTTTGGTTTGCCAGTGACTTTGGGAGCAGTGTCTGATTGGGAACAAAATGAATATGATTTTGGTAGAACGTCTGACATTTTCATGTGATTGTGTATGCGGCGGGTGGCCTAGAGCGACCTTGATCTCGGGCGTGAACGGATTATGGCCGATCAGAAACTGGTGCGCTCGCGACTCATTTTGAGAGATCCGACCAGTTGGGACTCAGCGAACACGACGTGCGCAGCGTATTGTCTCGGCGGATATCCGAATCAGCACGGTGCAAGCAACTGTATTACAGGTGGCTACATTTGGAGCTGGAGGAATCAAGTGTATACAGCAGCGATCATGTGGCTATGGAGACATGGACTATTTAGATAAATGAGTCAGACGGGTGGCCATGATCGGTGAGAAAAAAAAAGAACGAACTAGACAGAGTCGGACAAAGCAGCGATCGGGGGTCCATGCCAAAAACAAACAAATGATAGATAGCGAACGCGTAGCTGATAATCGAGGGAGCGGATGGCGGCGTGGGTAGATCTATGGCGGCGTCGAAGAACCGTGACAGGCCACCGCAGCCGGCCAACTATGCATCATCGGTCAAGATGGCAATGAACTCCTGTTCGTTGATTTCGCCGTCTTGGTCGAGGTCAAATTCGTCTATCATCGCTTGCCTGAGGGGAAAAAGGAAGCGAGAGGTGAGTAAACAAGGCACGAAAATAGCGAGACGATCCGCGTTTTTAGGAAGTAGCGGTGAACAAACATGGGCACGGCCAAGGAAAGACGGTCGCACAGGACCGCGTACGAAAATGGGGTCTTGGGCGCGCGTGCTGAGACCGGCCAAAACGGGGAGGATGGGGGTGATCGAGGACACGCACAGTTCGTCGTCTTCCAGACGGTCACCAATCTCCTTGGCTACTCTTCGGAGGTTGCGGAGACTGATCTTTCCCGTGTTATCGTCGTCGAAGAGTTGGAAGGCACGACGAATCTCTTCCATCGGATCTCGTGCGAGGATCCGTTCGCTCACTGGGAATGTCGGGGTGAGTACGGGGATCAACAAGGGGGACATCGGGAAAGGAAAGGGGGAACCGTGCAAGCGACGGTCGAGGGATCGCATCACCGGCGGTCATGACGCGTCGCGGATACACGCGAGCGGGTGTGGTCATGCGGGGACGGGCAGGGCAAGGCATACGACTCAACTTATTTTCGCAAAGTCCTCGAATTCCATGAGACCATGCCCGCTCTTGTCGTGGTCCCTGAGGATTTTGAGGACCTCGGCCTTCTTCATGTCGAACCCGAGCGCGCGCATCGCGACTTTGAGCTCGTGGTAGTCCAAGGAGCCATCCTTGTCGGTGTCGAAGAGCTCAAAAGCTTCTTTTATTTCTTGTTTTTGCTCGTCGGTGAGTTCTGGACGGGCATGCGTCCGTCGTTTGGCTTTTTGGGCGGAGGAGGTGTACATGGGAGGAGAATAAGGAGCGGTGGTCACGTGGTCATGGCATACGCGTGTAGGACCCCAAACACCGGCGATTAAGGCGTTCTCCTCGCCCCTTCATGGCGTACTGCGATCCCTGCGAGCATTTCTTCCGGCACTGGTCCTCGTACCGCCAGCATCTCAAGGATTCTCCATTTCACCACTACTGCGACGACTGCTCGGAGGACTTTGACTCTTCGAACAAGCTCGAGCAACACTACATCCAGAGTCGCAAACATCACTACTGTCGCAAATGTGCCACCCACTTTGAAAACCGCGACGAGTTGACACTCCACTGCACCGACAATCACTTCTACTGCGAAAGATGCGACAAGTTCCTCCCATCCGCCAATGGGGTACGCCAGCATAAGCGTCAGTCTCACTTCTACTGCGACGTGTGCCAGCATTATTTCCTGTCCGACAGCAACCTGCGTGCGGTGAGTACCGAAAACTAACACTGACACGGACATCTGATGGATACCTCTTCTCTAGCACCTCAGGTCTGGCACGCATCGTCCAAAGAATGTGCCATGTGCATTCCGGTACCTTGGTTGCATGCAACCCTTTGTCAGCAAGTCCGCAATGATACTCCACCTCGAGGTTGGGACGTGTCCATCGGGTGCTGACCGCAGAATGATCGATCAATGGGTCCGACGCAACGACAGGGATAACGTAATCACCGTTCCACAACAACACCGTACCGGCCCGGTCTACCGCAACGACGACATCGAGTCCATCACTACAGAGCGGTCCTGGAATGGTGACGCCTACGAGTGTGTGCTGTGCCACGAACCTTTTGGAACCCTTGTCGCGCTCAACAGCCATCTCGCGAGTCCGAAGCACCAGGAAAGGATATACCGCTGCCCTCTCGAGACGTGTCACATGCGGTTCACCACGCTTAGTGGCTTGTGCCAGCATGTGGAGAGCGAGACGTGTGGCGTGTCAAGGTTCAGGACAGCGCGTGAGGGGATAGATCGTTTATTGAGGGACATGGGTAGAATGAGAATCCAAGGTGAGCAAGCAGTCCTTCACCTCCAGCCAACGTTGCTCTGAGTGTGAAAGGTTTAGCTTCTTCTTGAACGTCTGTGACAGCTACCCGATCGATATGCAAAGCTTGTTTGAGGCTGCGCACCATTCATAGCAGTTATTCCCTTTGATGAGTCCCAGTTTACTATGTGGTAGTTTCATTCTCCTGGACGGGCATGCGTCCGTCGTTTAGCTTTTTGGGGGGAGTAGCGATGGTCACGTGGTCAGGGCTTACGCGTGTGGGACCCCAGACACCAATGATAAAGGCGTGCCCCTGGTTGCGATCGCTCCTTCATGGCGTACTGCGATCCCTGCGACCGTGTCTTCCAGACCTGGTCCTCGTACCGCCAGCATCTCCTCAACTCGTCCGCTCACAACTATTGCGACGACTGCGACAGGGACTTTCCTTCGTTGCGGGGCCTCGAGCAGCACTACATCCAGAGTCCCAAACATCAGTACTGTCGCCAGTGTGGCACCCACTTTGAAACCCGCGACGACCTGGTAGCACACTGCGTCAATGATCACTCTTACTGTGAGCCATGTGACCAGTTCTTCCAGTCCGCCACCGACCTGCGCGAGCATAACCGTCAGTCTCACTTCTACTGCGACGCTTGTCAGCGTGTGTTCAGATCCGAGAGCAACTTGCGTGCAGTGAGTGTGCCATGCCTAACATTGACATATTGACATCTGATGGATGCCTTTTCCAGCACCGCAACTCAAGCGTGCATCGTCCAAAGAATGTGCCATGTGCATTCCGATATCGTGGCTGCACGCAACTCTTTGTCAGCAAGTCTGCAATGATACTCCACCTCGAGGCTGGAACGTGTCCATCGGGCGCCGATCGCAGAATGATCGACCGATGGGTCCAACTCAACGACCGCGATAACGTAGTCACCGTTCCAAGGCGACTCCTTACCAACGGCGACAACGACATCGAGTATGTCGCTACAGAGCTGTCCTGGAACGGTCATGCGTACGAGTGTGTGCTGTGCCACAACACTTTTGGAACCCTTGTCGCGCTCAACCGCCATCTTGCGAGTCCGAGGCACAAGGAGAGGACGTACCACTGCCCTCTCTCGACCTGTGACATGCGGTTCAGTACGCTCAGTGCCCTGTGCCAGCATGTGGAGAGCGAGACGTGTGGCGTGTTAAGGTTCAAGGCAGTCCGCGAGGGAATGAACCATTTGTTGAGGGACATGGGTAGATTGAGAATCCAAGGTGAGCAAGCGGTGGTTCATTTCCATGCAACATTGCACTGAGTATGAAATCAAGGTTAGCTTTTCTTGAAAGTCCGTGACGGTTACCCAATGGATCGATTTGCAAAACTTGTTCGGTGGCGCCTAGTCACTCTTACTATACTATTTTCGTGTGGTAGCTTCATTCATCTTGTATATGTACCACCACGGCGTCCTTGATACCGACGACGCCACATGAAAGTCTTGAACTCATTCGGTCTGCGATCGCTCCATCTGATTCATATTCTCTGTCTTTTATGTCACGGCGTGGTTGCCAACACGGAAATTATCACCTTCTCAGCCTCTCGAGCGCTCGCAACAGATCTTCCCTTGGATGTGCTCGGAAATTGGTGCGTTTCCTGCTCCAGCACCCTCAGACGAGCAAGGGCCCTCATCTCCAGCTTGAATCAGGTCCACGTTGCGTCCCACAGGGAATGAGCGGCGATGGTTCATCGAACCTGCTGCGCTTCATACGCCCCTCCATCACGTCTGTGACGACGACGAGTGGACGTGCCCCCACGCGCTCTGGCTCGTCCTCGACCTCGACGACCCGCACTGGGCCTCGTACGTCACGTTCACGCTCCGCCTGTCCTGGCCTGCTTCTGTGCGTGTGTCTTGTTGCCTCCGAGTCCCCGTTTGATAGCGTGACTGCGCAGGGGATTGCATCTGCCACGTGTTGTCCATGTCGCTTCGCTCGCGCTCGTCACGCTTGGGAACACAACTTGGGCAGACGCCCGCGGACTTTGAGATCACCCTGTATACGCCGCACGCGCTGTGCCTCTTCTTCGGCCGAGGAGGCTCTGGTGGGGGCGCGGACGGTACGTCCTGCGTGACGGCGCCCCACACGTCGTCGTTGTCGTCCTCGACGATGGGGACGACGCGCGTACGCTATGCACGTATCCGCGCTGTACACACCGGGGTGGCCGTCCCCGCGCTCTCACCTCCGCGCTCCACGCCACCACGCGCACCGCGCCGCATCGACGGGGAGGAGGAGGACGGTGACGCACCGGCACGGGAGCAGCGACGTCCCGGCTCAGCCGGGCCAGCGCGCGAGGGTGAGGTACCGTTCGTCGTGATCCTCGAGCCGGTCTATGGGGGCCTCCTCCCGGCGACGCTCCTCCCCACCGTTGGACTCCTCGTGCTGGTCGTGCTCGCCGCAGCCACGCTTGTGTTCCCCCGTGTCACCGCGTATCTCGACCCGTGGGTACGCCAGGCTCACGAGGACGTGCACACACGGACCAAGGCGAGCTAGGAACGCGAGTGGGGGATGACATGGACAACGGAGCTTGCACCATGCTGCTGGTGCATGGCCTGCATGGGCTGGATTCTAGCCTCCACTTCAATCCAATCGCTGGATGGGGGTTTTTTTTTCTCATGTAATACATTTTGGACAGAGTACGGTTGTAACTGGCCCATTGAAAATAAATCAGTGCCCATCGTTTCATCGGGCCTAAGTCCCTCCCCTCGTTCGCCCTAGATTTTCACGAGATCCGCCTTGGGTATCCCATCCACTCACTCTCTCTCTGAAATAAAAATAAAAAAAAACGACCTCACGCAACGCGTTCATACTCCACCAAATGAATGGCCGCGAGCCAGGCGAGGATGATCTCCACCCGGGGCCCGTGCAGTGGAATGTTGATGTTGAGTGGCTTCTTCTTGGTACTATTAGAGGCCCTTTCCTGTGCGGCACGTTCCCTCTGTCTCGCCGCAACGGGGACGAGCAAGATCCGCGCGCAGTCGAGTGCCTCAACGAGGTCCACACGGCCTTGCTTGATCGCAGCGGGGGCCACGTCGCGGTCAGGGACAGCCTGGGCGCTCGTGACGACCGCAGCAGACGACGTCGACGCAAACGGCGTCGAAAACGAGTCTGTGGTGTCGCCCGAGGACGAGGAGGACATGACCTCGAGCAGGGAGCTCGAGGGCGACGCCGGGGGCGCTTCGATCGCCAGCCTGTGGACCACGGGGGCGGCGCGCGGCGCCTTGGCCGAACGGGGCTGGATGCCCAGTCTCCAACCTGAGGCGAGGCGTTCGAGCACTTCGATGAATTCGGCTTGCGCCATGGACCTGGGGGGTAGGAAGACGGGGTATCCTTCGAGCGCGTCGACAAGCATAGCTGCGCGGGTAAACGTTGCCAAGAGCGTCGGCATGTCCCCAAGCATGAGCTGGCAGATGAGAATGGTGAAACGGGACTCCACGAGCAGAGGGTGATAGGTAGTGAACATGGACGGGAGGATGGACTCTACTCCAGCGAGACCGGTTGCCCCAGCGCTGTGGCACCCAGGGCGAGCCATCTCGGAGAGTAGAAAGGCGATTTCGGCTTTCCGAGCGACGTCAATGGATGCACCCCCGGGTGGCGGCCCTTCGAGCGTGTCAAAGTGCGCGAGGAAACGTTCATGATCTCGGATGCACTTGCGCAGCAAGCCATCAATGTCGTCGCGAAAATTGACCTCTCCAAGCACGCCTCTATAAGCGCTTGCTTTTGGACCAGTGCTCTTCCCCAAGGGACCGTCGGGGTTCCCAATCTCGACACCGCCATAACGGCCGTTTTTAAGATAGCACAAGCGCAACTCGGTGCCGTCAGAAGCTGAGCCTGGCTTACTAACGTACTCGAGTTTCATGATTGCGGTTTCAATAAGATGCAGCGCGTGTTGTAGATAAGTAGCACCTCGCAGGAAGAGGAGCTGAGGTTCGATGGGGTCCGGTGCATCAGGTGAGACGGACGGGTGTACCAAGAGCGGTTCTCCGTCTGGCCCTTCGACAGTGGATCCTTCCGTAGATTGGCTTGTACCGTTTGGCGGTGCCTGGCCGTTGGTCTTGTTAGAACCCTTCTTTTTCTTGCCATTCTTTCCTCGAGACTCGGGCGGTAAAGTGATGGTCCGGTGTGCTGTCCGACCCTTGCGTGCAGAGCGAGCTTCCTTGAGGGCATATGTAAAGTCTTTGGTAGCGAGGGTGTATTCATCGCGGAAACAATGCACGATGCCTCTTGTTCGATAATATTCGAGCCGTTGGGGGTGGGCGGCGATGAGTTCGTCCAGTACCTGGGTCGTAGTGGATTCCGCCAATTGTCTGTTGGCACTGTTCCAACAGTCAAATGGGGACTTTTCCAACGTGGTTCACGTACCGAGAGGGTATCTTTTCGTGGAAAAAGTGCACGTATTTCGCGTCCGCGTCGTTGGGATCTATGGCCATGTTCGGACAATGACATACTGTAGTTGACGAGCAAGACGCACCATGTCTGAGCACTCTTTCGGCAATGTCGTCAAACACGCTCCCACCTTGCATCACTATGACGCTGCTGGCGATCTCGTCGGCCTTGTAAGCGGCGGCGAGCTTCTGCACCGCGAGTGCGCGTAGACGATGTATGCGCATCGCGCTCATGGCCACGTTTCTCCCACCTCCCATGTTTCCCGAACCGTCAAGTCCAAGGCTCTGCGCTGTTGTCCATGCACCGTTGTTCACTCCGCGGATAGAGCCGAGTGCAGCGGAAGAGAGGCCGGAGGACGCACGCACCGAGAGTTCGGCTGCTTCGTCAATCAGACGGCGGATCGTTGTTACATTGCGAAACACGCCAGGATCGATGGGAGGAGGGGCAGGTTTGCCTGGGACGGGCGGAAGGGGAGGGGGCGAGACGGTGGTATAGGGCAGAGTGTGGTCGGAGAGTGGGTGGAGACCTCGATCGACTTCGCGTGAACGAGGGAGAGCACGCGGGTGAAGTGGAGCGTGTGGGATGCGTGAAGACTGGGAGTGTGGTTTGGGGGTGGAGAGGGCGGTGGGGTCGGTGTTGAGGACGAGGAGAGACTCGAGCAACTCGAGGGGGAGTTGAAGCCACGGACCCTGGAGAGGTGTTCGACGACGAGACCGAAGAGAAAAGTGCAGACTGACGTGGTACGAGCTGATGTACTTCCAGTGCTTGTTTCTGCTGATGCAGAGCACAGAAGGACGTTCGAGTGGATCTGGCGCGGGCTTGACTGGTGAGATGTCGTTGGAGAGCGTCTTGTTCGCTTTTTTCTTCTTCTTTCGTTTCTTCTGATCATCGTTCGTCGGGGACGGCTCTGTGGCGGGGAGCGTCGGCGATGAGGCCAAAGCGAGGCGGCACGCTGGCTGAGAGTCTCGGATGGACATTGTCTCGGACGGTGAGGAGGACGTCGTCGGGCAATACATGGCGCGAATCGGGAAGGCGGTTACCATGTCACGCTAGTAAATACTAGTACGTACTAGCTACACTTTTTCCTCGGACAAGGTCGTCCTTGGCGAGGTCCTCGGTATTCACGACCTCGTGTATGTCCTGCGTGAGACGCATTTCCCACATGGACTCAGTTCCTGAGCCTGCCACTGTCAGCATAGGCCCCACAGGGCTTCGTCTCTCGGGGCTGGCTTGCGCAAGGTGGCGCCCAATTGACGTACCTGATATCCGAGTCATGGCAGATATCTTTGCCGTCCCCACCCGACGCCCTTCCTCATATGACCCGAATATTCCTAATGCTACTGTGAGTATCTCCCACCTGACCAGTCCCCCGCACACATGCGTACCTCTGCATGCCACTCTGGGATCCGCCAGGATCCGCCCTGATCCCCTTCAGCGTCTTTATTATCTTTGCCCCGCTCTTCAGCCCTACGCCAGTGCCAGGGCACACTTTCTCCTTGGTTTGCAGCGGCCATTTGTCCACCCCTTCATCCCTCATGTTCACATGCTCGTTGAAAATAGTTTCCGCGCTCGATTTAGTCATGACGGCGAGCAAGTCACGCCAGATAAGCCCTGGTAAGCGCCGTGCGCCTGGCGCAGATGTGGTGCTGCTGCGGAATGGAGTTTCTCTCTGCCCTCGCCGGCGATTGTAGGTGGTCCGAGTCGAAATATGTGCATGGCCGACCCGATGATGGATGCCACGTTGACCGGTTTTCCATTGCATAGGAGTCGCGGCTCAACTTATCTTATCTCATGCTTACCCCAAAAGACAGCTCAGATAACATCACTCAGGCCCCGCCAATGTACCCGACATATCGTTCTCAGGTTCGGCCGTGGCCTATAAAGAGGAGGGTCAAGTTCCCAGATCCGTTCCTCCAGTGGCCTATCAGCCTCAGTCGACCCGCTACCCGCAGTTGATATGTCTCCCGTTGCGCTTCCCGCTATCACTACAAGCGTCCACAGGACCTTCCCCGCTAAGCAGTCCAAGTTTAATCACCCCCTCGACCCTCTCACACCTGACGAGGTATATCCTCCGATTGGTCCTCGTCCCCGTGCTCATTCGCACGTCCCATTTAGATCAGTGCAGTGACACTCGCCATTAGGCACTACACCGCTGCCAACACCGACATTAAGGCAGTGCGTTTCATTACGTGCTGTCTTCTCCCGCCCCCGAAGAAGGACGTGCTTGCTGCGCTCCGTATTCCCATCATTCCCGGCGGTAGACCCGAGCCGCCCGTTGACATCATTAGAAAGGCCGAGTCCGATGTAAGTGCAATCTCCACTTCGTCACACAAAATACTAATCTCCCCGCACTAGTTCATTGACGTCATCAACGGGTGAGCACTGCATCACCCCAGCACTTGTTCTCTGATACGACCGTTCCTCACCAGTGGTTGTTACAATGCGGTCCTGGCTTTCAAAGGAGAGTGGGAAGTCGAAACCATCGACAAGGTCCCTGAGGGTTCTGAACCCCAGATCAGTGTCGAGGAGCTCACCATGGCCGAGGTCATCGTTCGTAATGACCCCAAAGTTCAAGCGCTCGCCAAGCAAGTCGGTAAGCGCCCATATCCCCTGTCTCGTATCCGCCTAACGCCCCTCGTCGAATGCAGGCGTCGAACCCCACCAGATATACGGCGATGGTTGGGCGATTGGTTATGATGACCGATTCCCCAAGCACCAGCGCCTCCAGCAAGCCCTTCTCTTTGCACGCTTCTCAGAGCATGAGAATCTCTATGCACACCCTCTTGTCAATCTCTGTCCTTTCAGCCACGTTCTTCATGCCATTTTTGACTTTGACTGTATTTTTTAGGATTTCATTCCAGTCGTTGACTCGGTTGCAGAAAAAGTCGTCCAGATTGACTTTCCCCCGGGGTATAGGTACACTCTGGAAGGTTCCCACCAGCTCAGCGTCGACACGACAGAGACGCTCGGACTTTCTAACGAGTCGTTTGCCAAGTCGAATCGGGAACGAATACCGCCGCCACTCACCTCGCACGATTTCCTCCCGGATCTCATGGAGGAGAGCGACCCAACGTACAAAGCACGCGACGACCTCAAGCCTTTACACATCGTCCAGCCAGAGGGCGTATCTTTCAAGATGAATGGGAACGAATTAGAATGGCAAAAGTGGAAGATGCACATCGGTGAGCCTCTGACCCTTCGATCGTGTGGAAAACGATCTGATCGAGCTACCCGACAGCCTTCAGCCACCGCGAAGGTGTTGCGATATCCACAATTACCTACAACGACGATGGAGAGATTCGACCCATCTTTTATCGTCTCAGCCTCGCGGAAATGGTGGTACCATATGGAGCACCCGAATTTCCTCACTCCAGGAAATTCGCATTTGACTCGTGGGTGATCGAACTGGCCGACTTGGCGTATCGACTTATTTGGTCTTAGTGGTGAATATGGTATGGGCACCATGGCCAACGATCTCTCCCTTGGCTGCGACTGCCTTGGAAAGATCCACTATCTGGTACGTAAGCGTGTGCTTGATGGAAGCTTTTGGTGATTCGCATCCCAGCCCGGTGCATTTGTTACCCATGCTGGATCAGCACATATCATCAAGAACGCAATTTGCATCCATGAAGAGGACGCTGGCGTCCTCTGGAAGCACACTGACTACCGTCCAGGAGGCCGTTCACACACTGTAAGAAGCAGACGCCTCGTGGTCAGCATGGTGTGCACCCTCGCCAACTACGGTTAGATCCCCACCATCCCTCTCCACCTCCGTGTTCCTGACACGCGTCCGATAGAGTACATTTGGAACTACTACTTCTATCAAGACGGCAACATTGAGCTCGAGATCCGGCTTAGTGGGATTTTACAAGTTTACGTTCATGGTCCTAACGAACCCAATCCTCACGGAACTGTCGTTGCACCAGGTGTCAACGCGCACGTTCACCAACACATCTTCTCCGTCCGCGTGGACCCGATGCTCGATGGGCTGTCCAACTCGGTCGTCGAGTCCGACGTCGTGTCGCTCGCCGCGCCGACAGGATCGAAAGAGAACTTTGCGGGCAACGGTTTCCACGTCAAGGAGCGCATCCTCACGGATCAATCCAAGGACGGTGCACGGGACTTTGACTGGGCCGCCGAGCGCCGCTGGAAGATTGCGAACCTGAACAGGACGCACGAGGTGTCTGGGAAACCGTCCTCGTACCAGATCATGATGAAGGGCGGTCTGCTCCCACTGTTGGCCAAGCCCGATTCGTGGATCGCCCGTCGTGCGTCGTTTACGGACAAGGCGCTGTGGGTCGTGAGGGACGAAGAGGGCGTCAGAGGCGGAAGGATGTGGCCTAGTGGAAAGTATGTCCCACAGACTCGAGAGGAACCTGAGGATTCTGTTGGCAGATGGGTCAGAGAAGGACAAGGCAGCATCGACAACGAGGACATCGTGCTGTACCTCACCGTCGGTGCGTGGTTGCATCCCCCCTCTGTGGAGACGATGACTCATGTTCTCGGTTGCAGGCACGACGCACATTCCCCGTCCGGAAGACTGGCCGGTGTAAGTGACTGAACCGCGTTTCGCACACACAGGGTGCTGACCTGTCTGGTGTCACAGTATGCCCGTGGAGCACGTCAATGTCCTCTTCAAACCCAACAGCTTCTTCACCAAGAACCCGAGCATGGACGTTCCTGGTACCAAGGATGTACACAGCACGCCTGCATTCGCCAACGGGCACTCCCGCAACGGCGCCAGCGGCATCAACGGGACGAACTGCATCAGTACTTCGCCGACGTGCTCAAGCTGCAGGCATTGAAGCGCTCTGTGGATGGTGTCCGTGAATAATGTATCGTAAACGTGTATCATCACATGCTGTTTCCTTCCCTATGTTGCCACTGACATATGTCTATGTCCTTCTCCTGTATGTATGTAACATTGTCCCCCAACACATGCCAATAGCACACTACGGTACTAGCAACGAGGTCACCAAAGCCGCGAGCGAGCTAACGATGTTGAGTTGGGCCTATCGCTGGCAACTTAGTTCGACCAACGTCCGTTTGAATGTCACCCACAGCTACGGTCACCGCCTGCGGACTATTTTTACCAGCGATACCGCTTCTTTCCAACGATTCAAATGTGCCGTCATTGGCCTATACGTCCAGGGGCTGGTGTGACGAAGTTCGACATGCGACGCGAGGTTGAGAAGGAACGCCGAGATCGCTGGCACGGATGCTACTTCCATGTAGGAATCATTGATATCGAGAGCGAGACTGCGTGAAGAGTTCAATGGAAGGCTTCCCGGGAACGGACGGTATGCAGTATAACCTCGTGTATCGATATTGAGGCCGATGTCGGCCAGCGACGGATGCGTCTGCACGAGTTCTAGTAGTCCGTCGGGCGTGATCCCGCTCGGGGTCTTCCAACCGCCCTCCGAATTGATATGGAAGTATTGTATACGGGGCCACTCCGACGTGAGGACTAGCAATTCGCTATTCGTCAATTCTACCGCACAATCGAGATCGATTTCCAAGGTACGGAGATCGCTGAATGCCATGCACGGTTGCAAGTCGTCAAAGCAAAGAACTGGTGGGGGATCGGGGCGACGCAGCATGGATGAGAGGTCGCTATGACACAAGTGCAGTCGCAGGATCGTGCGATTGATATTGGACGTCTGGAGATGGGCAAAGAAGGTGGAGAGGCCTTGCTTGGAAGTGTCTTCGTCGACGAAGGCGATAAACTCGGTGATTGTAGGCAGTTGCATTCGGCTGACTAACTGCGAGACGGTGTCCAAGGATGCAGTTTTTAGCTTCAGTACGCGCAAGTTGGGGAAGGAAAGGGGTAGGCCGGAGGAAATAATTTGCTCGAATGGGGCAGAGCTCAGCGTGAAGCTAAGATACGTCAACGTAGGTGTGCGAGACAGGTGTGATATTGCGTCCGTGTCCAAGGTTATCCCGTAGCAGTCTACACACTGGAGGTCTTGCAACTGGGAGACGACGAGAGAAAAATATTTGCTGAATGTGAGAGGCTCTGAATCATGACAATGCTCCAAGGCAAGTCTCTTGATATTCGTGGAGAACTTGCGAAGCGACTCGAGAGAACCCTGCAAAACATGCAAACCACGGCTGATCCATCCGAGTCGGAGAGTGAGGGAAGTTAATGATGGAAAGGGCATGGACAACGCGTGCTGAATTTCAGCTGCTTTGCCACCGACAAGGAGATAGCGAAGATTTGGGAAGAGTGACTCAATGGTAGCGGGTTTTAAGGACGTCTTGAAAGATTCCCAGTCAAAGTTGGCACTGGTGTCCGTGATGGATCGTATGCGACGTGCGTAATTTCGAAGGATGGCCCATTCAATCGGTGTCAACGGCCTGGTAAACGAATAGCGCTTCATGAAGCCGAAGGAGCAAAATGTTTTGTATCAAACAACATACTATACGATATCTGAAACAGTCTTACCTTGACCGGACGAGGCAGACATTGTGTTTCTGTAAGACACCGCGCCAGGGGGGTCGGATCGGGCAGCTCTTGCCAGAGCAGATCCAATGCCGGCTCTTTGAATATGCGGCATGTTCTGGCCAACGCAGAAAGATCGGGCGCGTGTCCACTAGGTAGACGACAGTGACCAAAAATATACAAAAGCAAGTCTTGTATCTGAAGTGCAGGATGCATCGTGTTGAGTTCTTAGGGGACTCCGAGTCGGAGTGTAAATGGTGGCCACCCGCGTCAGGTGCGTCGGGGTTGAACGTTGATCATCCACAGTGTAGGGCGTCGAGCTCCAGGTAATACCACGCCATGACGCAAAACATCTTATGCATTTACGCAGGTTGTCAGAACCCGAGTCCTATCTACACTTCACATATCCACGCAATTGAGCCCAATTTCCAATTTAAACGGTCAAGGTGTTTCATCAACTTCTTGTTCAGACGACCCGCATGAGACTCCCGAATCAGTAGACTCGGACCGCCCGAGAGCATTTTTGACCTGACTATAGACGTCTCTCCAACGCTCCGTGTATTCCTCGTCGAATATCACTTCGGGAACACCGTAAGCGATGGAAAAATCTTCACGGGAGCAAGCTGCGATGCCGGAAAAGAAAGTGGTGAGGGCTGCCACAGATTCTCCTTCGATGCGCGAGTCAACGACGTCGATTATATAGAGGTTTGGAAACGTTAATGCAAGGCTCGATGGCACATGAGGTAAAGGCACTTCGGTATAGCCCTGCGTGTTGAGGACGAGGCAGATCCATGCGAGCGAGCGACATGTCTGGAGGAGCTGGATGAGTCCGCCCGGGGTAATTCCAGCGTCACTTCCCCAGCCGTAATCTTGGTTTATGGTGAAATGTTCTAGCTTGGGCCATGCCGATGCTAGCATCAGCAGTTGGTTCTCTGTCAGATCCACATAGCACTCGATATTAATCTGCAAGTGGCGAAGATTGGTGAACGCCGTGCATGAGTGCAAGTCTGCAAACCCGAGGGGTCGAGAGTTCGAGGAAGAATCATCACTATAAGAGTCCTGTTGGTCCAATCGCAGCGTCGTCAGGGTGTGAGTGGCATTGGATGTCGAAAGACCAGCCAGCAAGAAAGCGACATCCTCGAGAGGACAGTCGGCAATGATGGCGTTGAAAAACGTGATAGCGGGGAGCTGGGCCCGGTCGAGTAATCGCAATAGTGGTTGGAGGCTTTCAGATTGAAATGAGAGGTCGTTCAAGCTGGGGAAGAGAGGAGTGGAGTCGGGAGCTAGCAATGGAGTGCACCAATTGAGTTCCAGCTCGGTCAATGCAGGCATGTGAGAGAGAGCATCCGTATCCAAGGTTGTTTCCCTACAAGTCAGCTCTTGGAGGTTTCGCCACCGGGGAACGCAGCTCGAGAAGAATTTGTCGAATGCATCGTCGGGCGGGCTCGCGTAGAGGCCAAGTACTCTGATTTCAGGGGAGGTCTCGGGAAGCGATGTGAGAGAATCCAGGTATAGATGTGAGTCCTCTAGTGCCGCGGAGAGGCAAACCAGGGATGGCAGGGGGAGCCGCAACAGCGTTATGGTGTGTTTTGTATAAATACAGTCCAGCTCACGGAGGTTTGGGAAGAGCGGTCCAGTGGTAGGGGGAGTAAAGAAGGTCTTGACAGATACCCAGTCGATTCGGGCATTAAAGTTTCTTATGGATCGGATTCGGCGTGTGTAACTCTGGAGTGTATCCCACTCGGTTTGCGTCAGCGGTCTGAGAAATGAATACTACTCCGTAGAAGGGGAGCAGAAAATGAAGAATGATCACTAAACTGGGCATAAAAATCACTTGAAACGACCTCACCATATGTCTTTTGGAATTATAATAGCTTGCGTTCGGAAGACACCTGGCAAGTGGGGAAGAGTTCGGCAATGTTTGCCAAAGAACATCCAGAGCAGGTTCTTTGAACAGGCGACATGTTCTGGCAAGACTGGCTAGATCCTGATCGCAGGGCTCACTGCGCAGTTCGCTCGGAAAAAGGCTGGAAAAGTCTGAAAATATATTGGCAAGAATTTCAGGTATGCGAAGAGTGCGGTGCATCTTCTGGAAGACGTGGGACGAATGCGTTGGACCCAGAGTCTGCGTGGGAAAGTGTAACTGCCATGCCGCGCTATCACCAACACCACCACTGGCAAGTACTGCTTGCAATGCATTGCATAGATCGACTTGACCGCGTCGTTGTTATCCCGCTAGCCCCACTTTACACACCAAGGAAGAGGAGGATGACGTGCCTGTGCTGCCATTGCCTCTTTCCTCCCCCACAACAGGTCAAAGGCCTCCCTATGACGGTACCACGATGCCATACCCATACAGCTAGACAGTTTGAGCTGTTGCCGCCTGGTGTCGACGATCCCCTGCGTCGACGGCGGTCCTGCGTCACCGCTGTCCCCTCGCCTAAGCTCTTGCACATCACATCACATGTGGTACCGTTCGCTGCCACTGGAAGCACTGGCTTTCGTTTCATTGATTGCAAGACTAATTTTGGGTCCAGTGGTACTAGAAGTTCTACTAGAAGCCTCTGCCCACTCACGCTTGTACCTAAACTAGTACCTTTCAAATTGGAAGTCGCTAGCCCCTCTAAGTAGCTAGTTCAGCGTTGCACCGCTCAGTATTCAAGTTGCTCGCTTGTCATGTGGCTGGGCTTATTTAAATAGGGAGCGAAAGGGTGGTTGTGATCGGCGTCGAAGTCCCATTACAAGTGCTGACGGAGCAATGGCAAAGAGCATATAATAGCTAATAGCTAAATGGTCCCAGTCATCGCTCATCGCTCAGCCATGTCCAGGTGGCAACGATCTGTCTTGAAAGCAAACGATATTCTCGAGTCGTCGCGGAACAATCAAGGTCAACGATTGAAAATCAGACAGCCTGTCGCTGGTAAGCCAGTTCAAACAAGATAGCTTGAATGCCACCTACAGAAAAACAGTCGTCATGAGCCCTTACTGCGCACGATGGATGCCAGCAATATTGCATCCTGCCAATGTTCCAAATGATCTGTCGCTGGCCTGCTATAAGCCCAGGGGCTGATGTAACGAAGGTCGACATGAGACGCGATTTTAACAAACAAAGCAGCAATTGCTGGCACGGATTCTTCTTCCAAACAGGAATCGATTATATCGAGAGCAAGGCTGCGTGGAGAGCACAATTGAGGGCTTTCCGGAAATGGATGGCATTCAGTATATCCTCGTGTGTCGATATTGAGAGCGATGCCGGCGAGCGACGGATGTGATTGGAGAAGTTGTAACAATCCGTTGGGTGTGATTCCACTAGGCGTCTTCCAACCCCGTTTCGAATTGATGTAGAGGCCTTGTAATTCAGGCCATGCCGACGCGAGGACTAATAATTCACTATTCGTCAACTCTACCGTCCACTCTAGATCGATTTCCAAGGCGTGGAGATTACCGAAAGCCATGCACGGTTGCAAGTCATCAAAACAAAGTACCGGTGGATCGGAGCGATGCAGCAAGATGTCGCTATGACACAAGCACAATCGCAGGATCGTGCGATTGATATTGGATGTCTGGAGACTGGCAAAGAAGGTGGAGAGGTCTTGCTTGGAAGTGTATTCATCGACGAAGGTGACAAACTCGGTGATTGCAGGCAGTTGCATCCGGCTGACTAACTGCGAGACAGTGTCCAAGGATGTAGTCTGTAGCTTCAGTACGCGCAAGGTGGGGAAGGAAAGGAGTAGGCCGGAGGAAATGATTTGCTTCAATAGGGTAGAACTCAGTGTGAGGCTAAGATGCGCCAATGGAGGTGTGCGAGACAGGTGTGATATTGCGTCCACGTCCAAGGTTATCCCGAAGCAGTCTACACACTGGAGGTTTTGCAACCGGGAGACGAGGAGAGAAAAACATTTGCTGAATGTAAGAGGCTCTGAATCGTGACAATGCTCCATAGTAATGCTCTCGATATTTGGGGAGGACCTGTAAAGCGACTCGAGAGCACCCTGCAAGACATTCAGACCATGGCTGAGGTATTGGAGAGTAAGAGAAGTTAATGATGGAAAGGGCACGGAGAAAATGTGCTGGATTTCAGCTGCTTTGCCACTGGCGAGGAGATGGTAAAGGTTTGGGAAGAGTGACTCGGTGGTAGCGGAGTTTAAGAACATATTGAAAGATTCCCAGTCAAAGTTGGCACTGGTGTCCGTGATGGATCGTATGCGTTGCGCGTAATTTCGAAGGATGGCCCATTCTATCGGTGTCAACGGCCTGGCAAACGAATAACGCTTCATGAAGCCGAGGGAACAAGATACTCAGTATCAAGAACATATACAACATCTAAAATCGTCTTACCTTGATTTCTTCATCCGTTTCCTTTACATAACAGAGTGCTTCTGGAAGACACCGCGCCAGGGGGGTCGGGTCGGACAACTCTCGCCAGAGGAGATCCAATGCTGGTTCTTTGAATATGCGGCATGTTCTGGCCAAAGCAGGAAGGTCGGGGGCATATATGCTTTGTCCACTAGGTGGACAACAGTGACCAAAAATATCCAAAAGGATCTCTGGTATCCGAAGCGCCGGATGCATGGTTCGGAGTCGAACGATGCTCGGCGCTGTCAAATTACTTTAATAAGGGTCCTTCAGAAAAATAAGGAGTATGGAAACGCACGGTACTTTACTTCGTAAATTTTTGTATCAGATGCAAGTCCCAATCATGATGCTCGCCCCGACTCGGATTCAAGTCCTTCCCGGCAACTCCCGAAAGTGCACCACAAACTCCTAATGATTACTAAGTACATACCTTAGTTCGCAATGACGCGGACGGGGCAGCCACTGTAGCATGCTCGTACCGTTTCCCACCACACGAAGAGATGACGACCTGTCATGACGACGACACGGATGATGCCACCACCGGTCCCACGGTTTCTCTTCCAATACTGTACCGATCGTTCCTATGCTTCACCCAGTACGTGTTGTTGGTTTATCGCCGCTGAGCACCTCCGCAAGTGTCGTTCTGTCCCTGTAGAGAGGCACTGACGGTCCGTTGTGATGGATGCAATTTGCTTACACATATTGGATGGTGACTCCCATCGCGGATGGACACTGTTACTACCATATAACCACCACGACCGTGACACGACTCGGACGATTTCGTGCAATGGGGGGAGCCGGGACGAGGTGCGCACCATGCAGACCATCTTTTCTTACGATTACTACGCAAAACAGTGTCATCCTCCTCTAGCTGAGCGTGTCCGTTGAAAGTGGTCGCACGGACGCAAGAAATTTCAGTCGCATTCAATGGGTATGTGTACTAGTACAAGATTTCACAAAATACTTCCGTAAGCACGTGTTCACACTGGCAGACCTTGGAGTCACTGTCAGACGAGCATCCTTTTTAATCATACGACCGAGGGACCCACCTCGTAATATTTGTTCAG
>JBBPOD010000209.1:0-25015 GCA_038091255.1 Tylopilus intermedius | reverse complement strand
CGCCGGGGCGGTCCGATGCGCACGATCCCAGCATTGCCGCCCGTCCCCCCGCCATCTGCGATCGACCCACCCGAGGCGCTCTCGCTCTCGGGCAGTACTGTGTGGGAGCTCCCGACGATCCCGCAGGGGCCAGAGTTTAGCGAGGAGCTGGCGTCGTCGTGGTCTGAGGACTCGACGGCGGTGGCAGGCGCACGCTCGTCCAGCAAGAGCGTGCGCGCGGGGGTCGTTCGGCAGGGCTCGACGGCGTCCGTGTCCGTGTCTGGGTCTGGGTCCGGGACGGGCTCGGATCGGCGGAGCGTGGACCAGCCCCAGCAGCAACAGCCAGCGCCACCGACACCCGACGCGCTCATGGCCCTCTCACACACGACGGGCACGCGCGTCGTCCAAACTGCCAACGCACTCTTTGAAAAATCGAAGCGCGCGCTCGTCGGAGACGGCTCGCACGTGGGGTTCGTGCGTGCGGTGCTCGCACAGGTGCCCGGGGCGGCGTATCCCGCTGAGGGGGCGCACGACGCAGGGGACTGGTGGGGGCACGTCGTGTACGCGCAGACGGGGAGTGCGGTGCAGCGCCGCGTGTCGGACATCTCGCCCGGGGACGTCATCGCCTTCTGGGACGCCAAGCTCAAGGGGCACAAGGGGCTGCATACGTACACGCAGACTGCCGGTGCGGGCGAGGCGGCCCCGTTGGTCGGAATCGTGAGCGAGTTTGATGCCAAGAAGAGCAAGGTGAGAGTGTGGCAGGCTAACCAACATGTTGGACAGCAGGTGAGTGCAAGTCTGAGTTTGTCCGTCTTTCGACGGCTGGCCCGCGTGAAGAACGGTGCACTGACACCGAGGGCGACGCAGACGGTAGAGATCGTCAGCTACCGGCTGGAGGATCTCAAGAGTGGGCAGGTCAAAGTGAGCAGGAGGATCCTCTCGTGCGCATCCAGGCTGACATCCTTTGATAGGTGTACCGAGTTTTGGAGGCATGACTCGGAGATACATGCCATTACTGGACAATGATTAATTATTGTACACGAGTTTCTTTTAAATCTTTCTCTTTCGTTCAAGGTCATTGTCGTGGTTGATGCACGCTAGTTCAGTATGTATTTTGTTGTAGGTGTAGGCACACACTGTTATGTATTCACGAGTTGACATTTCCGATCAATACGCTGTATTAAGCGAGGGATAAAGTTGGTATACGTGGCAGCATCGCCCAGTACTGCGATAAAGGGTAAAATTACTTTGAACCTGTAGAAACTTTGTTTTCGCTAAGCCGTCAGTCACGTGTACTCGACAGCATACATGAGATGAAGCAAGAGGGTCGCTTACTGTAATCAACTTGGATAGTCTTATAACAATTACTTGACCAACGGACGGACGCCAGGACCGATATCTTTGAGGATGCGACCTGATACTGGATCGCACACTTCTTTGCGTATATATGCGCATAAGACAAGCGAACACGACAGAGCCTGAGGGACGGCGGGGCTTACCTGGTGGCGCATCGCCAAGCTTGGCCTTCTTGGCAGGGTTGGGATCGAGATCTGTGCTCGTTACTGCACGGGGAGAATCAGGTGGAGGTGGACGCTTGCCCCGGTTTTTCTATGCCAGGATCAGTGTGGTGACACCAAGGGGCTGACGAGACACGCACAAATCTGTCTGCAAACTGTTTCTTCCTACAAAAGATTGCGACTTCAGCAAGAGCGCGATCAGAGAGAGAGGGAGAAAGCGACTGACTTTACCAGCGTCTCTTCCGCCTTTTGTTTGTCTTCTTCCTCCTGTGAACGCATGCAAGGGAGAGTAGGCGAGTTTCTTTGAGACACGGATGAGACTACCTACCTGTTTGCTGCGCTGGAAGCGCTCGAGGAAGGAGCCGTCGTTGGAAAAGACATTGACGGGCTTTGATTTAGCGGGTACTTTGGCAGTGGCGGATGTCGAGGACATGGTGGATGGAAAGAAAGAGCGACGTCGTGTGTCACGTGTGCACTCAACATGTCTTTACCACCAGCATGGACATCTGCTGCGGAGCCATCCTACGAGTTTGGAAGATTCAACGAGGCGTCTCAGGAGGACTGTGTCAGAGCCGAATCATTCTGTGCACGGAATGCGGTCGAACACGCTCGACTGCTACCGTCGAGCGACATTGACAGGATCACCACGGAGGGTGCCAGCGCATGGGGACTCGAGTTTCACGTCACCGATACTACCCAGCGGCAGGCTTTTCAGGGCAGGATAGCCAACCAGAGCAAACTCGACAGAGGTACGGGCCTCGTCACCAAGGTGGAGACGACCGAGGCATGCAGAGACTGCTGCTTGATCAGTGATCTCCCCTTCATCAGCGGTCTCTACTACCGCCCATCGGAACGCGACAGAGGGGTCTACTTTGAATTGACGATCCAGGAGATGAGTGGGGTCATCGCACTAGGTCAGTCGGTGGTGTCCGTGCCCGGACCTGGGGGCCTGAGGCTGATGCTCTACAGGGACGGTGTGCCGACCATATCCGCAGTTCAGGCTCCCAGGCTGGCACAGGATGAGCGCTGCGCTGCATCTGGATGACATGCGCAAGTTTTACGAGAACCCAGAAGGGGGACAAGAGTCTGGCTTTTGGGAGGCTGTCGGTGGACGGCCACCCGGTGCCGGAGACACGATCGGATGCGGCTACGAGTTTGGCACGGGCGGTACCCTGTTTTTCACGTTCAACGGACAGCGTCTAGTGCCCGACGCGTTCAAGGGATTGTACCTCGACGGTGATCGCGATGCTTATATTGGGATTGGGTCGGACGGGCGAAATGCGTTCACGGTTAACTTCGGGGGTGATCTGTTCCGGTGGCCGCCAGGAAATGAATGGCAGTGGAGATTGGACAGCCACGTTGGCAGACTAAGCCCGCCGCGGAATGACTGCGAAGAGGACCTTCCCTCTTATTAGCTAGTTTGGTTTATGACTGGACCGGTACCATTTTGTCTCACGCGTCTCTACAAAACCATGGCTTGCATCTCACCCCGTGCTTGGTCTTTTACCACCACCATGCATGACATTGAAGACGAATTCGCAGACGACGTCGAATATGACGACAGAACACCTCTAGACAAAACCATAGACCGCATCGGAATGGGCATGTGCCTCCCTCGTACTTCGCTTTCTTGCGCTGACTTGTCGTAGGGAGCTACCAGTGGCGGCTTCTCTCGCTCTGTGGATTCGGTCCGTCCCTGTGTTCCCATCACCCGTGTGCCAGGCTCACTCTTTCTAGGCTGGATGGCAGACAACGTGAGTGACCCACTGCGACAACTCTCCGCTCCCTTGACTCGTCGCTCAGATGTGGATCCAAGCCATTGCCATCATCCTGCCCCGCGTACAGCAACACTACTCAGGTACACCGTCCGCTCAGCATAGCCAACCCACTCCCCACTAACACTTGCAGTTCCCGACAACTACATCGGGACACTGTCATCATCCATGTTCGCGGGGATGATGGTCGGCGCTATTGGCTGGGGTACCTGCTCCGACCTCGTCGGTCGGAGCGCCGCGTTTAACGCGACACTCTTTTTCACTGCCTTGTTCGGCATGCTCGCTTCATTCACCACTTCATTTCTCAGTCTTTGCATTCTTCTTTTCTTCCTCGGCAGCGCAGTTGGCGTAAGTTTGTCGTCATCTAACTTGGCGCACCCTTCTTGACTCGTACACAGGGCTCTATGCCGACAGATGGCACGCTCCTTCTCGAGCACATGCCAAAAGGAAAACAGTATCTCGTCACCGCACTCTCCGTTTTCTTCTCTTTCGGCTCTGTCCTTTCAGCACTTGTTGCGCTCATCATTCTTCCTGGACGTTCGTGTTCATCAAAGGGACCTTGTCCCTCCACTGAAAACAAAGGCTGGCAGTATGTCCTCCTCTGTCTTGGCCTCATTGTAAGTACAGCCCGTCGTGCTGAACACCCTTATCCATTTATCTGTACAGACACTGTCGATGTTCCTCGCACGCATTCTATTCTTCCGTTTGCACGAGTCACCCCGGTACCTCGTCCATGCCGGTCGACATCAAGAAGCTTTAGAGTCCCTTCAACTCATCTCTCGCTTCAACGGATCTGCCATCACTTTGGACCTCGAGGATGTATGCGACAAACGACAACCTGAACCTCGTCCCCCCTCAACTGGGTCTGACGAACGCGAGCCTTTTCTCCCACCCTCACAAGACACGCGTTCTGTTTGCGAGACAGACAGGAATCCGAATAGCAACGGTGCATGTGCTGATCCACCAGCGAGGGACGACGGTGTCAAAGACTATCGATCCACGGATGACTCCCCCACCTCCCTCGATTCACATTCGTTCGTGACACCCGTCGAAGAATACCCCCCACGGAGACTCAGTGCGGTTGACATTGAGGCCATCCCCTCGTCCTCTCGCCCAGACGCGCTGCATGACGAGACGAAGCGTCCACCCAAGATTTCACATGCTCGCTGTCACCCTGGACAGTCGCGCTTGTCCCGTGCCTCTTCAGTGGCTTCGGCTGAGCTCGAGAGGCGATGCAGGAGTGTGCTGCCCGGGTGGATTAGGCGGCCCTTGATGGCATGGCTTGATCGCGTAAGGATGGTGCTAACTCCCGAGTGGTGTCAGACAACGTTGTTGGTGTGGGCGGTGTGGTTTTTAATGTCACTCGGTGCGTCACACGCGATCGATGCGTCGTCTACGTTGCTGAACCCAAGCGTTAGCTTACACAATGTTCAACGTGTACTATCCCAAACTGTTGGAGACGGGGCCGAGGGGACACCCATCGCCGAAATCGCTTGAAGAGACTCTATGGGACGTGGTCATCTTTACGCTGGGCGGATGCCCGGGTGCGCTCGTACGTTGTCCGCATGTTGTCCCAAACATAAGTTTGACTGACCTCGGACATAGCTCGGAGCATACATGGTCGAAAGCTCGCTTGGGCGGCGACGTTCGCTTGGGGTGACGACCCTGATGACTGCAGTCTTTTGCATGATCTTTGTGCTTGTCGAGAGTCCATTCCTCGTTCGCATTAGTTCGGTGGGGATAAGTTTGGCCGCCACGGTGAGTCGCTATTCAAGTACGTTGACCGTTGGCTGATACGCGACTTGCAAGACGATGTATGCTGTGTTGTATGGGTAAGTCGGTTATTCTTGGTTGCATACACCGTCTAATCGCCGCTCAAGGTGGACCCCAGAGATCTTTGGTACCAAAGTGCGCGGAACGGCGTGCGGGATCGCGTCGGCGCTCTCTCGAATGTATGTCCTTTCCAGTCCACGGTCGATGGTCGGTACTCATCCGTTGCTCTACAGAGGCGGCATGATCGCGCCCCTACTGGGCGGTATGCTGCTCTTCATCAATCGCGCGTTCCCGGTGTATGCGAGCACGGCGGTGTACCTCGTCACCACGTTCTGTATTGTCCTCTTGCACGAGACGGCTGGGAGTGGGACGGAGCGGGCGATGATGCATTGAGCATGAAGGCTGATCAGAAAAGAATCTATATCAATCCATCCTAGTCGTAATCTTGTATATTCGCAGCTGCATACTGTACGATTACAAATGCTTTGTGGTTGTAGCTCTGCCACCCAAGTCGTAGATCTAAGTCTGGGCGTTTCATCGTCAAAGACACTACTCCAAGAGGTCGCATGAAACTGATCCCTACTACGATGTTGATATCCGACACGAACGCAACTCCGAGGACCCCCACGGCCTAATTTCCAAATCCTCAATCATGCACACTCGGATGGCGACGCAGCGGACATACTGTACAAGCAAAGTCCCTCGGCACTTGGAGCCCGATGCCGATGGTATGGCGACGGGGCTCAGATGTTACCCAATAATGCCGCCTTGACGCAGCCTGGAAGAATGATGGATCGCACGCCATGGTCACCGGGACGTGCATCTCTGGCGCGACTCGATGGTGTACGTCACCGCCTTGGGAATTCGCGGCGAGATGTCATTTCTCGTTCACACTGTATCTCCACCATGGAAGATTCGCCTGCGTGTCGACGGTGATTGGTTCGGTGCCGACAGACGCGTATCTGCCTTCTCTACGAGGCCATCTCGAGTTCATTGTCACGGCCAACGTCTTCCGCCGGGTGTCCGAGTCGCTGGCTTCCTCGCTCAAGACTCTAAAGTCAGCATGTCTATTCACGACTTGCCTGGGTATGGTGCAAACTTCACAGACCCGGAAGCGAACAAGTGAGTTATCATTCCTGCCCAGATACAACCAAAGTTCACCTCCCGACATCATGATGTGAGATTTCAGTATCCTAGTGATGCAACCTCTGTCGAGTGTCTTAGCAGTCTGCGGTCTTTTTTTCCTACGGTTTCAGACTGTCGGTCCCGTGACATAATCCTACATCAATCGCTTCCTGATCCATTTGACGCAATCGCTCACACATATATCTCAAACATGGTCGACTAGTATGGGAGCGCATTTTTGCCCACTTCTCCCGCATAACCTGGGCTCACTGAGAATTACGGCGCTCGTATTTCCGGGAGGCACGTAGGGAGCGTAGCTCGACGACATGAGCGTGAGCACCTGGTTTGAAACAATCTCGAATCATCATTGAACCCAGTAACAGGATTTTGACACGCTCGTCCGCCTCGCCGACACCCTCTATTCGCGTTACGAAGCGCGAGGCAGCCCATCGGATCTCAGCCTGTGCGTCCTGCACTATCGCTCCGCGTTGACACTCGCCAGGTCCTCCTCCACCCTATCGAACGACACACAGAGCAAGCTGTTCAGCAATCTCGCCAACGCACTCTCCATCCGCTTTCAGTGTCATGGCGATATCGCCGATTTGGACCACTCGGTGGAGTGTCATGTCACCGCCTTGGATTTCCGGCCTCCCGGACATCCTGGACGCGCCAACACCCTATCCAACTTTGCAACGGCGCTGCTCATCCGGTACGGCCAGCTTGGGAAAGAAAAGGACATCGAACTGGCCATCGACTATTTCCGCACGGCGCTTTCCATCCTCCCTCCCGATGGCCGCCTGATGCCACTCATGAACTACGCCAGCGCGCTCTTCTCCCGCTTCCAGCACTCTGGCGACGTGTCCGATCTTGGCGACGCTATCCGCCAGTATTACGTCGTGTTGGATTTTTCTCCCGCAGAGAATAAATCCACGGGGTATTACAATCTCGCCAACGCCATCCTGTCTCGGTTCAAGCTCGAAAACGACCTCAAGGACCTTGAGCTCTCCATCGAATATGCGTCCGTCGCGTTGCAGGGCATGGGGGACAGTCATCCAGACCGTATCGTCACACTCTCGTGCCTCGCCTCGGCGCTCATTCGGCGTTTCGAGTGGCGCGGGGACACGGAGGATCTACACAACGCTGTCAAGCACTTTGAATCTGCGCTCGAGCCCCGGGCGGCCGGAGATACGTCACAGTTCATGGCGTTTTACGATCTCGCGGATGCGCTCCTGATGCGTTACAAGCTACAGGGTGATCTCGCGGATCTCGAGCTCGCCATCGAGCACTACCGCACTACCCTCACGCTCTTGCCCCCTACTCATAAAGACGAGGGGGCATTTCTGGATAACCTGGGAAGTGCTTTGTTCCTCCGTTTCTCGAGATTGGGGAGCTTGGACGATCTGGAGGAGGCTATACAGAAGCACTATTTTGCGTTGGAGATCCATTCTGTGAACGTACCCCGGCGGGTCGTCACGCTCGAGGCGCTTGGCACATGCCTTGACGTGCGCTTCGAGCAGTTTCGTGATTCCGAAGACCTCCATACTGCGATTGACCTCTACAACGAAGCGCTGGTCGAGACGTCGCAAGACAATCCTTACCGCGCAACCATACTCAAGCGAGGCGCTAGCAGCCTTGAGCTACGTTTCCGGATATACGGGGACATCGCCGACGTGGACAGGTCCATCTCCTGCTGCCACGAAGCGCTGGAGCTGTTACCCCCCTCACACCCCGATCACGCGACGTCCTGCCACACGCTCGCGTCGTCGCTGCTGCTACGCTTCGAAGAGACGGGCGACGAGTTCGATCTCGACGAAGCCTACATCTACTGCAACGCCGCGTTGAACGTGCCATATACCTCGGACGCGACGCGAGCCGCATGCCACCTCCTCCTCGCGCGTATCCTCCTTGCGCGGGTCCTCCCCTGGGAGGTCAACGACACCGAGCCGATATTTCAACATCTCCGGCTCGCCAAGGACCTCTGCACGTTGGGCCACCCGCTCATCTCGGACGTCTACGCCGAGCTCGCGTCCGCGCACTACCTCCGCTTCCTCGTCGAGCAACGCGCCGCCGATCTCAACGAATCGTTTGGGCACCACGAGCTTAGCATGGGCGTCGCGAGTGGGCCCTCGTGGCCCGCGCTGCGCGCGTGTCTGCAGTGGGTGCGGGAAGCGGAGACGTACGGCCACCGTTCGGGCATCGACGTCTACCGCAGCGCACTCCGTCTCGTCCACCGACACGTGCTCGCGATGCGCTTCCCCGAGCTGCGCCAATGCCTCGCACGGCGCTACGCCGCGCACCTCGCGTACGACGGGGCCGCGTTCGCGCTGCGTTTCCAAGCGCCGATGGAGGCCGTCGAGATGCTCGAGGAGGGCAGGTCGGTGGTATGGGCGCAGCTCGTGCGCGCGCAGACGTGTCTGGACGAGCTGCGGCTCACGGGGGAGTACGGCGCCTCGCTCGCGGACGACTACGCGCGTCTCGCGTTCCAGCTCGAACAGCTCCCCCGGGTCTCCCGCTCGTCCAAAGACGCGAAGCCGCTCCTCAAAGAAAAAGACGCGGTCGTGGAGCAGATTCGGCGCGTCGAGGGCTTTCGATCGTTTCTCAAGGGGACGTCGTTTTCGGAGCTCGACAAGGCTGGGGCGGAGGGCCCGGTCGTGCTCCTCAACGCGAGTGCGCAGACGTGCGATGCGCTCATTTTGCAGTTCAATACGCCACCTACGCACGTGCCCCTATCACACCTGACGTCCAAGGACGTGTCGGAAATGGCGACGCGGTTCCGGGCACTCGCGGGGATGACTGACGAGGCGCTGGAGGATCTACTCTCAGACCTATGGGAGCTCGTCGTATCCCCGGTCGTGCAGCACTTGTCACCGCACGCTCCCAGGGGGTCGCGCATCTGGTGGTGTCCAGCCGGAGCATTTTCGTCCCTACCCCTCCACGCCGCCGCGCCCTACCGGCAAGGCGAACCGACCGCCTCCCCCGCCTACGTCCCCTCGTACACGCCCACCCTCCAATCCCTGATCCGCGCCCGCGCCCGCCGCAACCCCGATCCCCCGCGCTCCCGTCGGAGCAGCATCGTCCCCGGGTTTCTCGCTCTCAAGGTCAAACGATCCAAACAGACACTGCCCGGCGCACCCCCAACGACGCCCCTCGTCCCAACGATCGTCGTCGCGATCGGGCACGACGAGACGACGTACGAGCTCGACCTGCTGCGCAACCGCATTCCGCCGGGGGTGCCCTTTAGACGGATGGAGGGCGACGAGGTGAGCAGGGATGCGGTGCTGGGGGCATTTCGCGAGCCGGGGTGGCTCCATTTGGCGTGTCCGGCCTCGTGCGACGTGGGGGTGCCGTGCGCTTCGGGGTTCGCGACGAGGGACGGCGTGGTGTCGTTGCACGACATCGCCAAGGCGTGTCCTCTGGCCGAGTTTGCGTTCTTGGCGGGGCGGTGTGAACGACGAGGGGAGGAGGTGGAGGGGGTGGAGGAGACGATGCATATGGCGGCTTCGTTGCAGTATGCGGGCGTTCGCAGTGTCGTTGGGGCGCTCTGGCCTGTAGACGAGAAGGTCATGCGGAGAGTGGCTGCTGCGTTCTACGAGGAAAGTATTCTAAAATCAGGCGGATCAACGCAGAATACCAACACTGCTCGATCACTTAATGAGGCACTGAGAGTAGTGGGAAGGGAGGTGCCATTGGCACAGAGAATCGCGTTCGTCCATGTCGGTGCCTGAGTATACCCACATTGTCTTTATTTATGTATTCTGGATGCGGATTGTAAGGCCCTAGTGAAACATGCAGGCCGTTAGAACCGATGATACATTCCCTTGAGATACAGGTCGTCGATTAATCCTCAATGTCCAAGTCACCATAAGGTTTCGCTCGGAAGTATGAGTCTTCAAAGTGATGAACCCGTACGAATCCATCCTCTCCACCAGACGCGTAGCAACTTCCGTCGGGGTGAACTGCGATACTAAGCACGCGATCAAAAAAAAAAACCATTCATGTGTTCAAGAAACGACGAACGTGTTCACGGGTCCGAAATGGCCTTTTACCCGCCCGACCTCTTCCTCGAACACCTTGTGCCAGAAACGGGTTTCGAATTTGCCCTGCCGCAGAGAGGTCGTCGTGACCTGCATTGCCTCTTGTCCACCGCCGAGCAGAATCTGATGTTTAGTCTGTCAAACGAGCTACATCACAAGGCAATTCGTGCTCACATAGGGCTTGTTGGGTGCGACGGCCGCACTATTCAGCGGTGTCTCAGTCGAGAACGTTTTGAGTACTCGCAGAGTTTTGGTGTCTTGTAACTTGAAGAGCAAAAAGAAAGCATGATGAGTACCATTGAGGTGCGACGATCAACAGGACTGACCCGCGCAGTCTTGTCTTTGCTGCTCGTCACAAAGTAGGTCCGATCTGGCGACAGTTGAAGATCGGTAACGGTATCCATGTGCGCACGCTCGTTGCTGGCGACTTCCGTCCCGGTGACGACGTCGAAAAGGCCGACCTTGCCAGACTCGTGCCCAGTGAGGATGACATTAGGCATGTAGGTAAATGCGCACACGGTGGCTTTCGAGCCAACGGGATGAAACATGTGTTCCGGTTCGCGTGGTTCTACAACAGGGTATGAGCGACATAGAGAGGGGTCGTCGTGTGGCGAAAGAGGACGTACGGCTCGTTCCATCGCCGTCGCGATTTATTCTGAACACGCGGATGGCACCTTGGTGTCCCATACGTTGTTCGGTAATGCAAACGACCTTTTCGTCGTCATCGCTGAACGCGACGCGTTTCACCGCAGTCGGGAACTCCCATACATGGAGACATTTCCCGTCCGAAACGTTCCATAGGCGTAGCTCGTTGTCTGCCGAGCCAGAAACCAAAAATCTAGATTGGGCTAACTAGAGTAAGCCTTCTTCATCAGGGAGACGCGCGGGGGTTGGACTCACAATCGACGTCGATCGTCCACACCGTCCCGTTATGACCATCATATGTCCCAAGCCGTTCGCCGTTATGAGAGAACCAGACATTGATGATGTGGTCTTTTGAACACGAGAAAAGGAGATCGCCCTCGGCGTTGAATTTTATCTGCGTCAAAGACCGCTCGTGGCCTGATGTGAACTGAGTTCTGAAGCGAAGGAGTCAGACGATGTGACACTTGCCTTGCAATAAGATTGGCCGCTGTTCAAGGTTATACAAAGTCAGCAAGAAGAAATCGCACTACAAGCAAACTTACCATCGTGATATACAAGGGTATTTGGTGGTCGAAGTCAAAAGATTTTAGTGTTCCTTATCCGGTAGCCGATCGGAAGGTCTCCGAGTGCCAGTTTTGTTGACGACCAGCGCAATGGGCAAGAACACCAAAAAAATTGTACAACCAGAACCAGACGTCCCAGAAGACGAGGAGGAGGAAGAGGAGAGCGAAGAGGAAGTCGCCCTAGACGACGACGACGTCGAGCAAGTCATTCTCGACGAAGATGCGGTACCATCACGAAAAGTCGAAATCAATAACACGGTACGTCTCTTTCTCGCTAGCCACGACGGCCGCTTATTGCATTCTAGGACGCCCTTCGTCGAATACGCGAAACCATCCAGCTCGATCCTTCATTGCCATGGACCGAAACCTTGGTCGTCCCTTTTCCAGAAACCATCGAGGTCGACGTTGACGATGACCTGAATCGCGAACTTGCATTGTGAGCAGGCATCATCCCTACATATGTACTCGTCTCTTTGACTCTTTTTTCTAGTTACAAACAAGCATTGTACTCGGTCGACCGTGCACGCACGCTAGCAGCTTCCCATTCTCTCCCATTTACACGACCCTCTGACTATTTTGCCGAAATGGTCAAGTCAGACGCACATATGGAGCGCATCCGCTCCCGTTTACTCGACGAGCGTGCAGGTATCAAAAAAGCCGAGGAAAGACGCAAGGAACGCGCAGCCAAAAAGTTTGGTAAACAAGTGCAACTCGAGAAACAGCGCGAGAGGGAAAGGGGGAAAAAGGACATGGAAGACCGATTAAAATCACTCAAGCGAAGTAGGCTGCGATGTGTGTTTCAGCAAGTACGGGGTAGCTCACGTTTTCATCACATAGAACGCAAAGGCGCGCTTGACAATCAGGACGCGGACGGAGAGGCCTTTGACATTGCCGTCGAGGATGCTATCTCTGATCGCCCTGCAACCAAACGTCCAAAACATGAGAGCGGTTCCGGTAGACGAGGTGGTCCTCCCAAAGGCAAGCCTGCTGTCGCGGGCAAACGCTCAGTTGGCGGCGGGAAACGAACAGCCGGGAACAAGCGTCCAGGAAAGAGTAAAAGGATTGCAGCCAGGGGTCGTCGGTGATATCCCTTTTTATCCCTGTTGTACTCTCCCTTTGGATGATCAAGCGAGACACCCCTCGATTCAGACACTATCGAACCGTGAGCTGTGGAGCAAAACAACACTCGAGTATAAGAACAATCTGCCTCGCTGCAGCCGCGTTAAGTAAACCTAACTACATTTTGTCCCTTAGATGACGAACCACAATCACTCCGTCATATCCCGATATGTATGAACACAATTCGCTGGTCTAGTGGGACCCGATTCGTTTTTGTAGCCACCCTCAAAGCCCACGCAGCGCGAGAAGGATCAAACATCCCATCCTCACGCACCATCGCACGGTAAAACGCCTCTACGATGTGAATGACAACTTGGTCATCCACCGACCGCATCGTCCCTACAACATTCCGTACGCCAGCAAATTGCAGCGCCGCAGCGAGATGGATCACCTCATCTGGCGCATCCGCGTCGCCCGTCGCGGTCTTGCACGCCGAGAGGAACGCAAATTCGGGTTCTTGCCCGGAGGGATTGTGGATGATGTCGAGCAACGTCACATGGCCATCGCGCATCGCAAAGTGTGAATCAAAGGGTTTTTCGGGAACCTGTTCCCCATGGCAGGCGAGATGGGCAAACGTGTGCGTGCGCAAGGCCGCTAGGGCCGCTTCCCTCGTCGCCGTCTCATCGCTGAGCTTGGTGAACTGGACTGATTCGGGGAGGAGTTGGCGGAGTGTGTCAAGTTCTTGGCCAACGGTCTTCAGCAAATCGTAGCCAGCCGAGTTTGGCTGTCCGATGGATACGAAACTAGGAACGCTTTGCTGTGTGTCTCGTTTGTTCCGACTGCGAATGAGGGCGGAAAGCGTAGGGGTGTATGATGAAACGTAGATGTTCGACAATCCATGCTCTCCCTTGCGGTACGGGTTAGCAGCGTGAATCGGGAGTGATGTGAACACGCCGGTTGGGCACCACCAGATTCGTGAATCCTTGGGGACGCGGGACTCGAGTTTGTCAACGACTTTAGAAACGACAGAGGTCCATAGTTCGCGCAGTAAACCTGCCAATCTTCTTTCGTCGCTCTGATTCACGGATTGACGTAGGCTGCGCAAAACCTTCTCAAACTCGGACGACATGTGGGTAATCCTAGAGAACGTGGTCTGCCCGAAAGCAATATGGATCGGATCCTCGTCTGCAAGGACGATGACTGCGTCACACGAATGCCGGCTGGCGTTCAGGATGATGACTGGGCCCCCAATGGCTGCAATGCGAAGATCCTCGTACGAAGGCGGCAACAAGAACTTGTCGAACCCATCCGTGGTCCGAATCTTGTCGACCACCGCATTCCAATCTCTCTGTATACGCCTATACCGCTGTCCATACTCTCCGTCGTCCGCCAATGTCATGGGCGTTTCCAGCTGGTGACCCAGTGTCTCAAATTCGTCAGCCAGAGCCCGACCGGCAGGACCGCTCGCCCGCAGCTCGTCCAGCGGTGTACGCAGACGTGCCAAAAAGGTCCAAAATAGACCTCGACTATGCTCAAACACCTCCACGGCACCAACAATGTCCTGACGTCTGAGAGCGCAGGACGTGGCGTCCACACAAATCGATCGCGCCTGTGCCTTGATGATATCGTGTCGGAGGCCCAAGGAGGGCTTGAGAACGAGATGCAGGTCCAGGATGCGGATGGCAGACTTGTACGCGTCGAGCAAGGAAGGATGGTTATACTTTTCCGCTTCGTCTATCCAATTCATAGCTGTCTCCAATTGAGGCTGTGAACCTCCACTGGAATGCTGTGCGGCTGCGATCCGGTACTTGAACGCCTCTTCCAAATCGGTGCCATCGTTGGTGATGGAATGACGCACGAAATGCACTTTGGAGAATTCTCGGTACGTCTCGATGAGTACCGGGTGGCCAGGGGTGAACGCCTCTCTAGCTTCATGCAGGATGCCCAGCGCGGTTTCAGTGTTGGTGATGGAGTTCTTTCGGGGATGCATAGCGACTACAGTTTTCGCGTGAAACAACAAGGTGATCCCGCGAAGCGTATAGTTCTCGGGCTGGAGCTCCACAGATGTTTTGCTGAGCGAAAAGGCGAGGTCGACATCAGATGGATTGCCAACTTGATGGAGCGCGTAGCGGTGCAGATATGCGACGGCCAAATCTCTGAGGATGTTGGATCGGGCCGATGCATAGCAAGCCTCGAGTGACTCGTAAAAGTACTCTATTGAACGTTCGAGATCGAGGGGGTTGGAATTTTTCCTCGCCAGGTTTCCCAAAATACGGGCGTAGCTATGGAGGATATTGGGGCGATTTGGATGACGCGACGGGCATAACTCCCGGGCTTGCTCGAGGTACATCTTGGCATGAGTTGCGTCAGTCGTATCGCCCTGCAGCTGATAGCGCGTGAATAGCGCAAAGGCGAGGCGACTCAGATTGGTGGCATGAATGCCAGCATCGGGAGATGAGTCTGGGGACACAGCAGCGTAACATTTCTCCACTGCGCTATCGAGATCTGTAGCACTGCCAAAGTGCAGGAAACGGGCTATTTGACAATATCCGTGGATGCTGACAAGCTCAAGACGAGCCGACCTTTCCACGCCTGCTGCCAAAGCTTTGCAGATGTATTCGATGGCCTTGTCGATGTCTCCAATGGAATCCTCCTGCTCCCAGCGACAGATGAGGAGCACCGCATAATAGGCCGACGTCGTAGAGTAGTATTTGTGACCAGGTGGACATCTTGTGATGACGATTTCGAAGTATCTGAGGGCAACATGGAGGTCTTCAATGTTAGCTTTGCGACCGTGCCGAGTGTGTAGGACCGTGGCATATCCCATACAGGCGACAAGGTATTCCAGAGGTTGTTGTTGCAACTTGTCAACCACAGTGGCCCAGGCTTCGACTGCGCGATCGATGTCATCGATATTGTAGCGCAGTTTGTAACGAGAATCAAGCGCGCACGCGAGGACTCGTTGGACAGTCGTGAGCATGGGCTCAGAACAGCCCTCCAGTGTCGTCCTAAATTGCTGGATAGCGAGATTCAAATCTTCTTCGTCCTTTAGAGCGAGGAATCGGGTGTAGAGCTGACAACCGTACTGGTTCAGTAGGTCTAAACGTTGAGGGTGGTCCGCTGAAATGGTATCGGCGACGGCCTTGAATGTTTGGACTGCGGAGTGAAGGTCGGCTATATCTCCAGTACGGTTATAGCGTCGTGAATGTGAGGCTGCTTGGAGACCCATGACGACTGGTCGCAGAGGATGTGTAGGTGATGTGAACTCGAGAACCTTGTCTATGTATCCCATCGTGATCGGATCATCACCGTCTTGCGCCTGTGCGGCCGAGAGGACAATGTGGTGAAAGCGAAAGAACGCGAGTAGATAGTCTACTCTAGTGTCTGGGGGTGGGCCGAGGTCGTACGCTGCACGATAGTGACGTATAGCGAGGTTGAACGTCGCGATGTTAGGACTTTGCTGATACAGAGCATACTGCTCCTCGGCCATGGTGATAAGCTCATCAAATGTACGCGACGCAGGCTAATAGATTAACCTCTCTTCAGCACTATTCAGTACGACTCTGAATGGCGGAGTCGCCGTACCGTTGGATCAGGGATTGCTTGAGCTTCTTGGGAACTCATCGAGCCAAAGCTTGTCGAGATTTGTATGCGAATGCCTGAGTGTAGGTGTTGGGTATAAGCACCTTCAAGTTGACTTTTGAGAGAGTAAATGGTTGGGCGGGAGTTCGTTGGGAGGACGATGCGACAGGTAACAGCGGCCTTCAAGCAACTCGAAGTTGGTGAGACTCCGTGCGTGAGAGCCTCAGGAACATCCGTCCGCCGAGTTCAAGCCGCTGCCCTGACTCGGAACTTGAAGCCTGCCAGTAATATCCTTTAGGCAAGTATTGTCCATGCCTGGCAGGAGGTGCCGGTGAGGCAGTGCGGCATTCCTCCAAGTTTACCCCGGGCCAGCGTGCTGAACCTCGGCGGGTGCCACACCAACTGGTAACTGGCAAGTGGGACCTGTGACGTCGGGCTTGAAGGCGTAGTACGAACTGAGTCATGGCTGGACTCCTACTTGATCATGTCATGATCGTGTACATGAAGGATAAGCCAAGGTTACAGCGGCCTGTTCAGACATCGGCATTGGACCGACGAAATTCCTGCGTTCTATTTGTTGAGCCACTAAACTCCCATTCCATCCGCCTCCGAAAGAACGGAATGCATCCAAGCAGCCACAACAACCACGCTCGGACCGTTTCGGAGTCGATCGGCACCAAGCCATCCTCTTCCGGTACTTCATGCCCGTCATCATCAACATACCTTTTGTGAACTTCATCACTTCCAACGTGCGTGCATGTCGTACGGTGGAAAACTCGCGAAGAATAGCGTCTGCTTCTGAGAGTGACTCGTGCTCGGAAGCACAGAGGTGCTTCGCGAGCGTTTCTCCAAGGAAGATGCCATCCCGCAGGCCGAGATTCATTTCTTGGCCAGTGAGCGGGGAATGAGTGTGAGCAGCATCGCCCACGAGAAGAACAACTCCGCCTTCTTCAAGTTCCAAATCTCCAGGGCCAAGACGAGTGAACATGATATCAGCGATGAACGCCTGGTTACGGAAGCGCGAAGACCAGATAACGTCCTTGATGCAGTTGACTTTCGGATCGGGCTCCATGGCGGGGCGATACGGTCCGAACCGGTCAACAAGATACTCTTTGGGAGGTGAATGAGGGATCTCGCCGTCTTCCAAGGGTACGCCACACACGATACGGTAAACACTCTCTGGAACAGAAGCTTTGCGCGTCGCGACTAGGGACTCGTTGAAGATGAAAGGTAAGGGGACGTGAAAAAAGAGAGCGTTGGGGGATAACGTAAAGTTCGTTATGAGGTCACATCTGCGTCCGTGGTGTCAAAAGTGACGTCGGCAAGAACCATCTGGGCTGTATTGCTGTCCATCTTCTCTTTGGCATTAATGGGATCGGAAACACCTATGCCAGCCAGTGTGCGAACCTACGCATTATAAAGTAAAATTTCGAGTCTAGGGCAAAGAAAAAGGCCTACCAAAGAGTGTGTACCATCTGCGCCGACAACGTTGTGAGTTCCCTGCCGTCTTCAAAGATGGCGTCACTGACTCGGAATAGTGGATTTGAAGCATTTCGTCTCAGCTTGACCAATTTCAGAGGACGATTGACGATGACGCCGACACTCTCCAGCTTTTTCGCGGGGATACGTTCGGTAACGTTTTGGGTGATGGCGAGAACATATGGATGTCGAGTGTGGCCTTCGAAACCATTTGTGTCAAGACCAACAAGTTTGGTGGATCGAGTCCTGATGTTGAACGCAACAGACTTGGCACCCTGTGACACCATGTCGTCTCCGCAACCAATCGTGTCCAATGCCTACGTGTGACTTTTGACACGAAGAGATACGGTGCACAATACATAAGACATACCTCCAGAGTTGCAGGATGGACTACGACAGCTCGGGAACTGTTGTGTCCCTGGCCCGGTACGGCGTCCACAATGACCAGATCCTGGACATCATGAGAGAGGAGGGGTATAGCGGTGGCAAGTCCCGTCGGACCGGCACCTACTACAAGAACAGTGGTTTTGTCGGGAAGAGACGTCCCAGTGTGAACCATTGGCGCCGTGACGAAGGGATACAGATACTTAAGCATCCGAGTCGAGGCCTTATATACATGCTTCCTCCCTTTGTGGAGTGCTTCTGTCACATAATGCAGGGCCTAACTGGCGATCGACCAATAATCTACCAGTGGCCCGGGTATCCGCTAAAGTTAATGGTGTTAGCCTTCCCGACGGATCCACCCGTTGTTTTCCGCGCAATAGTCACCGAGCTTTTGGCTTGGCCTTCCAATTATTCGTCATTCGATTCCTCAATGTTCCTACACGGCGACCCCGCCGATAATGGTTTTGAACACACTGATCCGACATAAGACGAGTGGAGAAGCTGGATACCTTAACCATAAGTATATAAGTTATTGCAACAGAAAAGTGGGAGAGTTCAGCAAACTTGTCCAATTTGGAGGGCTCGTCATCATTCCTTCCCTATTTGCTCTACCTCCTGCCTAGCCCGCTCAGTTCCCATGCCATTTTATTCCGAATGAACGGGATACATCCGATGACCCACATTGCACAAGCCCGCACCGTCGCAGAGTCGATCGGGCACCACCAAGCTACCCTCTCTCGGTACTTCATGCCCGAAATCGATAGAATCCCTTTCGTAAGTTTGATCACTTCCAGCGCTCGTGCATGTCGTGTGGTGGCAAAGTCGTGCAGGATCTTATCAGCTTCGGAAAGTGGCTGGGACTCGGAGGCACGGATATGGTTTGCTAGAGCTTCTGCGAGGAAGATGGCATCTCGTAGGCCAAGGTTCATTCCCTGTCCGCCGGCGGGGGAATGAATGTGGGCGGCGTCACCGACGAGGAGAACAACACCGCCTTCGCCACCGCCAAGGCGAGTGAAAGGCGTGTCCGCGGCTGCAGCACGGTTGCGGAACCGGGAAGAAAAAACGACGTCTTTTATACGCGGCGCTTTTGGGTCGGGCTTTTCAGCTGGGTCTGATGCGAACCGATACGGTCCGAACCGGTCGACGAGATCTTGCAGGAATTCTTTGGAGGGAGTGTCGGGGATCTCGCCTTCTGCCGGTGGCACACCACACCCGATGCGGTATATCTTGTCTTCGATGGAAGCCTTGCCCTCGGCGGCTAGAGATTCGTTGTAGCTGGATGGCAAGGGGAAGCAGAGGAAGATGTTTTGGGGGGTTAGGGTCATGCTCGGGGAGGCTTCAGATACGTCCGTATTGAAGGTGATATCTCCAAGAACCATCTGGGCTAGGTTGTTGTTTGCTTCTCCATGCATAGTCGTTGGATCAGAGAAACCTATGCCTGCCGTAGAGCGAATCTAAAGGTTATGAGACAATCGCCGAGTCGAGAGATAAATAAGGAACTGACCACTGAGCGTGCACCGTCTGCGCCGATCACGTACGTCGTCGTGATCATACTGCCATCTTCAAAGGTAACGTCGCTGAGTCGTGGGTTTGAAGCGTTGCGCTTCAGTCCGACCGCTTTGAGAGGTCGATGGATAGTGACGCCGAAACTCGCGAGTTTCACTTCGAGTATACGTTCGGTGACGTTTTGGGTGAGGGTAAGAGAGTATGGGTGCCGAGTATATGATTTGAGACTCTCAACGTGAGGACTGAGCAGCTTCGTGGAGCGAGTTCCGATGTTGAACTCAGTAGTTTTTGCGCCCTTGGATACGAATTCGTCTCCACACCCAATCGTGTCCAATGCCTATACACGACTCAGACACGAAGAGAAAAACCACGAAGACAACTTACCTCCAGAGTAGCCGCATGAATTGTAATAGCTCGGGAACTGTTTTGCCCCTGAGATACGGCGTCTACAATGGTAAGACCTTGAACGCCTCGAAGGAGGAGAGATATCGCAGTGGCAAGTCCTGCCGGACCAGCACCGACGATGAGTACGTTGGTTCTATCGGGAAGAGACATTTTAAAAATGCAGGTGAATGATGAGGATGAATTGAAAGTCCTGAATCCTTATATGCATTTCTCGTGAACAATGTAAAAGCCAAAGGCGTGCCGTTTTGAATATGTTGGACCATGTCGGTCAATGATCGGCCTCGAGTTGGAATGAACAAGTGGATGACAAATCACGATGACCAGCATCGCACTTGAGTGTTTACGTTAACTTGGGTACTTTGTCCGACTGGCCGATCGCAGGTGCGTCACCCCCACCAAACGGTCGCTCCTAAGTATTTTGGCAATTACCATTGACCGAGCTGGACAAATCACCATTGGGCTTACTGGCTCGTCGAGGTTTCAGTAATGGCAGGTTGGCGACTCTGAACCATGCTCAACCAATGTTCTCGCAATCATTCCCCATATCTGTGGGTATCGCCCTGACCGTTTCTCACTCAGTGACAATTTCTGATGATGAAGCTGTCCGGTGTGGTTTCTATTCTGATGGATCGTGTGGGACGCGTCACTTCGGCAGGACACGGGCGTGCGAGTGATGTGAGAAACAGACCAGAAGCACCGCACTGCCAACAGTATTACGTGCCCTCCTCCGAAGGTGCGAAACGATGCGATTGAACGCAGACACAATGTGATTCAGACCCTAGTGGAACGCAGTGCCCTCGGCACTAATAATTAATGAGGATTGATATGACTCACGGCGTTCGCTGGTGACGATTCGGCATCAGTTAGGTACGTCTCAGGGTTCACCTGATGGAATATTTATCATGCGATCACGCATAAGTTATTGGTCTCCGTCGGCCAGGGATCTCGTAATACTTTGACGATGCTCGGAGCACAATCTACTCTTCCCGCCTTCGAACATATGGAACTGTATCCAAATTGGTCGCCGAGATACTGTTAGAGGACTTACACCGAATAATCTTATCAGCACCCATAGCGGAGATCTACATAAAGCTGGTGGGTTCATCACGAAGCCTTGCCTTCTCTCTCTATCTCCTTCCCAGCCCACTTAGATCCCACGCCATTTGCCTTCGAATGAATGGGATGCTTCCGAGCACCCACAACGCCCAAGCCCGGACTGTGGCAGTGTCAATCGGGAACCACCAAGCTACCCTCTCTCGGTACTTCATACCCATGAGCCACAAAACACCCTTCGTGAGCTTGATCATTTCCAACGCGCGTTCACGACGCAAGTTGGCAAAATCGTGAAGGATTGCATCTGCTTCGTGGAGGGTTTTGGTCTTGGTAGCATGAATATGTTTCGTCAGCGCTTCTCCCAGGAAGATGGCACCTCTCAAGGAAAGATTCATTCCCTGTCCACCGATAGGGGGATGAATGTGATCAGCGTCACCAATCAGGAGAATTACACCGCCTCCTCCTGGCTCTCCAGCGCTGAGGCGAGTGAAAGAGGTATCAGCGATCGCTGCATGGCTACGGAACCGGGAAGACCAGATAACATCCTTGATATGCATGGGTGTCGGGTTGGGGGTTACGACAGCGTCCGTTACGAGGCGATACGGTCCGAACCGGTCCACGAGATTTTGGATATACTCTTTGGGACGTGAATGAGGAATTTCGCCGTCGTCCGGCGGCACACCACAGCCGATGCGATACACTCTCTCAGAAATGGAATCCTTGCCCTCAGCAGCTAGAGATTCGTTGAAAGTGTGTGGCAAGGGGGTGCAGACGAAGACACCATTGGAAGATAATGTCATGCTCGCTGTGGTGTCATCTGCATCCCCGGTGTTGAATATGACATCGGCAACGATCATCTGGGATAGATTGTTCTCCACCTCTCTCTCAACGATCATTGGATCGGAGAAACCTATCCCAGCCAGAGTGCGGACCTGTGCACTATGAGACGATGGAAGAGTGCAATGAACGAATGAAACACTACCGCAGATCGTGCACCATCCGCGCCGATCACATACTTTGCCGTGATAACTTGGCCATCTTCAAATGTGACGTCACTGAACTGTGGATTTGATTCGTTGCGCCTCAGCCCCACGGCTTTCAGTGGCCGGTGAACAATGACACCAAAGTTTTCCAAATTCTTCTCGAGTGCGCGTTCAGTGAGGTTTTGGGTGACGATAAGGACAAATGGGTATCGAGTGTAAGCCCTTAGGCTCTTGACATCGGGAGTGACGAGCGTGGAAGAACGAGTTTCAACGGTGAACGCAGTGGCCTTGGTTCCTTGCGATATGATGTCGTCTCCGCAGCCGATCGTATCCAACGCCTTCAATGATTCAGACAGGAAGAGAATGGACACCAGACAACTGACCTCCAGAGTAGCAGCATGAATTGTCATGGCCCGGGAAGTATTTTTCCCCTGGGGTACAGCATCGACGATGACGAGATCATGAACACCATGATGCAGGAGAGAGATAGCAGTCGCAAGTCCTGCTGGACCGGCTCCTACGATGAGTACAGAGGTGCTAAGAGGAAGAGACATGTGGAAGGTGTGGCATGAGGACACAGTAGACAGCCAGTGACCTTACATACATACTTGTCACCGCCTTGAACGGGAAGCTATCAAAATTCCGTGTGTTGGCTCCGTTGGGTTGGGTTACATCGGTCAACGAACTGCCCCGTTGACCACGTAGCAGTGGATGACAAATGATGAGAACCAACGCTTCGTCTGACACTAGTATTATAATTAGATGTTGTGGGCAGCAGCATAAGTACTGCGATCCTGCGATAGATCGGCTTATATCAGACCATGGACTCGGACAAGCTACAACGTAAATTTACCCTGATAGCCAAAATCCGGTTCATAAGGTTCAGGGACGTAGAGTTTAATGTCTTGTGTCCCGGCATTGGCGTGTTGTCGTGTACTTTTCTCGGCCACTGAACACGGCATTGATGTACCGTACCGCACTGCGTCACATCGGGAGGACACAGGTGCATAACTTCGCGCCGAGACCGAGGCGCTATGCATGCTCGTGGCTCCGATTCGGGGCGCGGGATTGACGCGGGAAGGAAATTTTCCAGCATCAGAGTCCCGAATCCGACTGAGTCGGCATGGACTCCAAGTCACTGTGTTACTCAGACTGCAGTGACCGTGTCATGCCAATTGCATGTTCTCACGCTGTCTTCTCTCCGACTCATAGCCTTGTGTAATTGTACGGCAAACATTGAACTAGCTACTTCAAGTGTACACTCATTGATACGTCGATTTTGTCTACAGCGATCAAGTTGGGATACCAAAGCAATTCCAGGTGGGGAGTACAGAGCGCGATATTATGCATGGAAATAGTATCATAGGAGCGAACCAAACCTCAAGCAGCCCGGGATACAGCGAGGAATATTACGCCGGTCCATGAGTATCCTTCATCCCCGCTGCAATGCTGGGATACTTCAACCTCAAGTCATCATTTTCGTCAAATTGTCTTCCACTTGCTTTTTTCGCGTCTTGAAGTGCAATGCAACGTTCGATCACCAACGGCGGGATAGGCGATTCTAGGTTCTTGAGAGGCTCCAGGATATGACTGGCATCGGAACTGAAATTATGTCCTAACAGTGCGTTATAGATCTCGTGGTTCGCGACGTGCCTCTTCAAAGTGTCCTTGCGAACGAAGCTGAATGCATCGGCGTCAGAAAAGTGCATTAAGAGTGGTGGATCTGACAAGACTTACCACTTGACGGCTGTTTTATTAGCTGACCCAACAGCTGAACCGCCAGCCTGAGGCGGCGCGCCATGTAGTTGGCCAGAAGAACTTGAAGCCGCAGGTTGCACGGCTTCGGACCCCCTGAGTATCTTGCAAATGAGGCAGATTAGTACCCCATCGATGGGCTTCTTAGGCTTAGGCTTAGGCTTCTTCTTCTCGCGGTGCCCCTCATCATTGGTCCACTCATCTCCCGCCTGCACTGGATCGTGAGGCTGTTGTCCAGGTGTTAGGCAACGAAATACATAATGTATTGTCAAACTTACCGGTGTTAATGGCTGCTGCCGCTTTCGCTTGCCAGTTGAAGAACCAACAGTATTTGTGATTGAGAATACAGTTGTAAAATGGCTCGGAGGTGAGGGTATAAACCAGCTCGGTGAAGCGTGTGCCGACGGAGAGGCCGAAGCTGTTGTTGATAAACCCGACATAAGCGTTTTCCACTCCCATTCATTACTATCATTTTGCACAATGTGCCCCGAAACCGACTGGCCCAGACTTGGACTGGGTTTGACGAAGCGGATGGATTTATAGGCGACGTTCAATAACACCGGTAGGGGAAGTGCTGCCGGGAAGTCCCTGACGAACTGTACCAAGACGTCGAAGCACACTTGCCCACGGCCTGAGCATCCACTTGTTGGATTACTGACGCAAGGGTGACCTGTGATGCACTTTCAAACAGAGAAGATTAGAAAAGTCATTTGATTGATCACTAGGCAGACGTACCTCCTCTTCGACGAGAGCGGAGTGGAACTCCAGGCTCTGACCATTCTCGCTGGGGTTGTCTCCAGGTTCTCCTTGTAATTCCCGCAGGGTAAGGTCTTCTGAAGGGTCGTGTACGTGTTTTTCTTGTTGTTCGGGGATGAAATCTACTTGGAAATCCGTAGAAAAATCAAATTGAGACAGGGACTGAAAGTTTTGCACCCGGTCTTCGATGTGCTCTGTCGTCAGGAGACCTGTGGCCGTAGCGGCATCCTCTTGAACGTGGGTTAGAGTGTGCTGATCAAGGTCGACCCCTGCTTGGCAACCTTCAAGGTCAGGGAACTCGAATTGAGACATGTATTGGTGAATGTCCTCTTGAACATGAGGTAGAGTGTGTTGATCAAGGTCGACCCCTGCTTGGCGATCTTCAAGGTCAGGGAACTCGAATTGAGACATGTACTGGTGGATGTCCTCTTGAGCGTGATGTAGGGCGTGCTGCTGGGGGATAACGCCTGCTCGGAAGTCCGTAGGAAACTCAAACTGGGGCATGGACTGGAAGCTCTGCACTTGATGCTCAATCTGCCTTGAAGTCTGGAAAGCAGCGGCACCCGCAAGCGATGAGACAGGCGAACTGTAAAAAGAGTAGGAGGGGGCCTGGAAATTGGCGTAACTCATCGCCGGTGCTGG
>JBBPOD010000208.1:0-25046 GCA_038091255.1 Tylopilus intermedius | reverse complement strand
AATGATAGGGCTAAGCAGAGTCCCATCGGTGGTGGTACTCGGAACGATTTACGGTTATTTTGCTGGAAATTGTCTGTCTCGCTCTCTTTTTTCTACTTTGTAGGTGGGGGTCCAACTGAACGCGTACGAACAGACATTGCGTTACTGTCGCCCCTTATCGCCCTTCTTACAAGCGATACCTCCGAACTCGGGTATGTGGTTCTTGCGCATCCGGACCATTGTACCTCAAGGCTTATACACCTGCTTTTGATCTAGTGCTCGCATGGGGATCGCCGTAACGATCCTCAGCCTCGGCAGTCTCGTTAGTGCGTCCTTCGCCCAGTCTTGCCGTACCATCGCTCAATGAAACTGCTCAAAGGTGGGCCCATAGCAGGTGCATTGCTCACGCCACAATACGAGTGGTGGCGGCCAGCGCTCTTCAATGGGGTACGGCCTTATTCTTCTGTCTTGGAAAGGGGCTCCCTTGCTGACGTATTCTCATAGCTCATTGCCCTCACTGGTTCTGCGCTACTGGTGGGGTTGCAATTCGCGTTGACACACCGCAAGCGCTCGAGTGAGGGACCGCCTGAGGAAGCTTGAATGTTGTACGATTCGGCGGGTCGGAGTCGCAAAGTGATGACCCGTATTATAGCATACCGAGAAGCAGAAATCTGGACGTTGTGGAACTCGGGGTGGTCGTATCCCAGCACGGGTAGGGGCATCAATTGACCAAACGACTGACGTCACGGCACATGCAAGCAATCTAGCGTACTTTGTAAATTTGTATATACGATGGGGCCACTTTAAACGACTCATCGATCATCAACCATGCAATGCGTTCAGCATCCTGAAAATTCCGAGGGCCATGCCAGCACCAGCAGTATAGATCAAGATACGGCCCTCAAAGGGGCTCTGTGTCAGGAACGGGTATGGGACTGCATGCCAACAACAGTAGCGTCAGTACCCTTATCCTGAACATTCAGGCACACTTACACGTCCCGTTGAACGCGGCGCAATATTCTACTAACAATGCATACGAGACGGTAAACAGGACCACGGCCGCCGGTGCCGCTTTGCGTGCGTACATATCCGAGAACTTGGGCTCAAAGACGAGAAAGTCGATCAGAAGGGTGAGGAATGGCATGGCATGCAGAGCCAGATCGATCTCGAGGGGGGGCAACGATGGGAGCGTGGGAGGCGTGATGAGCTTGGGGAAGAGCAAGAGGAGAGGCCAGTAGATGCCCGAGACGACGAATCCCAACTACACAGGAGTTAGTTCCTTTTCTGATCGGCCCGGGGGAGTTGCAATTGCTTACCGGCATCGACAACATCAGGAGTGTTTTCCTGAGATGGAGAACGGCTATGTGTGCACTGGGTTTCGTGGACTGGTTTTGCCACCCAGTGAAAGCGTAACTCACCCGCTGGTACGGACGGCAGCATGTCACAAAACACACTAGTGGTCATGTATGACCATGCAAAGAGCACCCTGTAGAGACCACCAAAGTTAGCTATGCATATGACCCGGTCAAGCACGTCACCCTTGGTTTGTTAAAAACTGAAACAAACCACCCTTTTGGGTCATGATCAACTTGGCGATGGGTTGATCAAGGAAACTAAGCCACCCCCAGGCCATGACTCCTGCCGCAGTTGCGTGCAAAAAGATCGCAGCTACTCGTTGCATACCTGGGCAATAGCACGGGACGTAGCACAGATCTGAGAAACGTGTGGGGGACAGAGTGCACTGCGCCGTTATTATATGTGTGGGCATGGGTTCTGAGAAATAGAAGCTTGGCTCTCGGAGCTCGACGGGTTGCAATACGTACAGAAACGAACGAACATACGTACGCGTAGCTGAAACAACAATCTTCTACGGTTTCTAGGGCACGAATAGGCACGAATCTTTTTGTATAAGTGATACAGTTCGGCCTTCCACCGTGCGATGCGTTTAACAGTCTGAAAACTCACAAGGTAAATCCTGCAATGGCGCTATAATTCAAGACACGGACTGGCAAAGAGCTTTGTGTCGTAAATGGGTATGGGACCAGGAAACTCACCACGAGTACTGAGAATTCCATAGAAGGGAACACCACCTGGACTCACAAAACTCATTGAACGCGGCACAATACTCTATGAAGAAAGTGTACGAGGCTGTAAACAGGACCAAGGCCACATATGTGGCCCTGCGCACGTATACTTCTGGAAACTTGCCTTGGAAGACGAGAGACTCGATCATAAGGGTGAGTGCAGGCACGGCATGCAAACCAGATCGAGTGTGAACGGGGGCGGTGACATGGTTTTATGGGGTGTGATGAGGTTTGGGAAGAGAAGGGACCAATAGGTGCTCGAGACCATACATCCCAGCTGCAAACAAGAGTTGGGAACGAGTTCAGCTTGGTGTACAACGCGATCCATTGCTTACTGGCAACGACACCATCAGCAGTGTTTCTCTGGATATGACCAAGGGCTATGATTTCGGTGTGACGCACCAATTTGCTACTGGAGCGACACTGCCACTCACCCACTGGTACGTACAGCAGAACGTCACAGACCATATTGATGGCCATGTACGACCATGCAAGAAGTACCCTATGGACACCCGAGTTAGCTTGATCTGCATATAACTTGACGAGAACCAGGGACTAACTATGTTACCCCTGGTCTGTTGGATACTGGAACACACCACCCTTTTGGATCGTTATCGCAAATGGTCGTCGCGTGCTTGAGCACGTTGAGAGGAAGACTCGGAAGGAGAACGTTCAACCAGCAAGAGGCGGAGGATGTCAATGGTGCACCGTATCCCGACTCCAGATGGTGCTTTTTATTCGTCCTGGCTCGATTCTGAGAGATCATTCTCGCGCGAAGTTCTCCATTGAAGAAGGATTCAAGTTGAAGTTCGTGCACGTGGATGTAGTCGGCAAGCCAGACCCCTGTCTATGTCCAAAAAAGGTAGTCGATAGTTTGAACCGGCACGGGTGTCGTCGGGCGGACAAACCACCTCCTCGTCGACGTGTTCAGCCATGTCGGACGCGTCGTATGTGTTGCACGTTTGGCCAGCGAAATGGAACCTACAGTCGCTGGACCCAGCGTGTCTCGCCGCCGTCATGTATCTTCAACTCACCATGCCAGGCAAATTCGGGGTTGCATACACCACGAACCCAGATACATCTCCCAACGGCAAGCATGTCCACTAACCGGATCCATCCTTTGGCGATTCTGATGTAAAAGCTTAGGTCAACTGCCCTTTTTGACTCACGGACATGTTACAGTTTCTACGTTTCCCTCGATAGTCGCCTTTGTCGCATCCCTCTCCAAGTCGCACGCGTCGGGAGCTGTCGACCTTGACGCGTCTCTGACCGGCTTGCAAAAGGCACACAAGGTTGCACTCTTCGCGCACATAGAGACATGCATATCTGATCTCGTCGTGAGTCGCTCCTCCAGTGTTCCTCCACCCCATTGATTGAGCATGTAGTCGCACATGTTCTACGGGAATCACACCAATTTCTGGGGACTGACCAACCCGGCACTTGCGAGCGAGATGCCTATTCCTCAGAAATACTATGTGGCTAATCGCATAAGAGAGGCGTGGCGACCGCGCCTAGAGGCTGCCGGGCTTTGGAGTTTGCCTTCCGAGGAGGAGAACAAGAGCCTTTTTGACAAGGACAAGAAGAAGAAGCAAGACTACACGGTCACTTTTTCGCGTGCGTTCGAAAGGGAAAAGGTAGTCGATGAGCTAGGCTGGTGACCGTCCACTAAATGTTTGTCAAGATTCTGGACAAAGCCCAGACGGCGCTTTCGGTACATGCAAGCTACTTGCAATCAGATGAAAAACAATTTCTTTTCGACGACAGGCAAGTAATTTTCTCTCCGCGCATTACGAGAGAATGATGCTGTTCTCGTAGTCCAACGAGTCTCGACGTATATTTGGCTGCACACATTCTTCTACTCGCAGACCCACCGTTTCCCGACGCCGTTCTTCAAATTCAACTAACCGAACATTACCAAGAATTGATTGATCATGCCCGGCGCATACAAGCTGCCGTGGCACGAGCGGCACCTTATGAGGTTGTCACAGGCTCACAAAGCCCACTCAACTTCCTCATTCCCCGACCATTCAGTGGTAATCACACTCGAACCCAAGCGGACCCTGAGGATACTCGGCATAGACTTAAGTCTTTGGTTCTCGTGGCGGCAGCATTAGCAGCAACCGCAGTTTACATTTACGCGTACGGAGTCATTGCAGTCAATTTTAGTAAGGAAGACTCGGAGGATGAAGAAGAAGGAGGCGATAGCGAGGGTACAGAAGAGGGACTTGCGAGTGGATCTGAATCTGTCAACGGAGATGAGGACTAGTTTATTTACGTTATCCCTCACGATGTATTGTAGCGGTGTGTGGGAAAGCTCGGCAAGAGAACGATGTGGAGTTTGAATATTTTAATGTCAGCAGCCTTTAGGCGAGGTCACGCTCCGCTCATATCAGGCATTTTACGTGGATTTGAAGTCCGCCCAGACCACAGGAAATTTCCCATCCGCCAACATCGTGCTGCTATTAATCATTACCCCTGTCTTGGAAACCCATTTACGTCTGAAAGAGTGTGTTCTAACTTGTTCGTGTTCAGCCATGTCGGACGCATCGTACGTGCTGCACGTTTGGCCAGCAAAATGGAACTTGCACTCGCTGGACCCAGCATGTCTCGCCACCGTCATGTATCTTCAGCTCACCATTCCAGGCACATTCAAGGTAGCATACACCACCGACCCGGACACGTTCCCCAATGGTGAGCAGGTCTATCCCGAGTCGAAACCTTTGATGATTTTGACGCAAAGCATAGGTCAACTGCCATGCTTGACTAGTACTCGTGGACAAACCGTAGTCTCTACGTTTTCCTCGATCGTTAAAAAAGTAACAACCCTCGCCATGTTCACCCCGTCAGGAGCCGTCGACCTCGATGCGTTTCTGACCGACTTGAAAAAATACCACAAAATTGCACTGTCTGCGCACCTCGATTTGTGGATACCTGACCTCGTGGTGAGTGCGTATCGCTCCTCCAAAATGCTGTAACTCACTGGTTGCACGTGCAGTCGTACATGCTCTACGGAAACCACACCAATTTTTGGGAACTGACCAACTTGACACTTCCCTGCGAGATGCTGGGTCCTGATGAGTACCACGTAGCTGATCTCGTAGGAGAGGCGTACGGACCCCTGCTAGAGGCTGCAGGGTACTCGAATTTGCCTTCCGAGGAAGAGAGCCAGAATCAGGGCCCGATTAGCAAGGGCAAGGGCAAACAACGAGATGATATGGACTCGGACACGATTTTGCGTGCCTTCGAAAGGGAAAAGGTAGAGATGTGTTTGATCGGTGACCGATGACCATCCGCTGATCATCTGTCAAGCTTTTCATTGCTCTGGACACTGTCAAAACACTTTTGATGCACGCAAGCTACTTGGGATTGAATGGAAATCGGTTCCTTTTCGGAGACCGGCAAGTAATCTGTATCTTTCCATGTAGCTCCGGTGGTGACGCTTGCTCGTAGTCCAACCAGTCTCGACGTGTATCTGGCTGCACACATTCTCCTACTGGCCGATCCTCCCCTGCCGGATGCCGTGCTGAAGATACAGCTAACCGAGCATTATCAACAGTTGATTGATCATGCCCGACACGTACAAGCTGAAGTGGCACGAGCGCCGCCGTATGAGATTGTCACGGCCGCATAAAGATCGATGAACTCATTCCCAGTCCATTCGGTGATTATCGCGTCCCGGTTTAGGTTGATCGTGAGGATTGCGAAGAGCAGTGGTTGTTATAGCTGCAGCGCCAGCGGCGCTTGCAGTTTGTATTTATACGCGAGGCATCCTCTTTTCCGGCTCTGGCGACGAGCCGGAAGACGGTTGCCAAGATACTAGTGAGGAGGAGTAGGGTTATGCTAGTGTGACACGTGTCACGCACTATGATCTACTTGTGGTAGACAGTCTCTCTAATAGCTCGTGATGACAGACGACGACCTCATCGTCGTGGACGACGTCGAGGAGCACCACGCCGGTCCCTCCTCAGCTGTGAATGGCATAAAAAACCCACCGCCACCATCTCAACCTTCACGCACACGCCCGCTCCGTGCAGCCGCCGAACAAGCGATGGCGACCACTCTCCGTCTCCGTGGGTCGCCTGAGACGTCCGACCGCGCAACGCGTCTCTCCACTGCAAAGCTCGGAAAACCACAGCCCAAACTCAGACTCAAGTTGAGCGAGCGCGCAGCAGCGCAGGCCCCGGGCATGTCCTTCTTGGGTCCCTATGACCGCGAGCTCGACTCAGACGACGACGACCTCACGTTCGAGGAGCAGTTCATCATCCGGATGCCCCCCGGGGAGGACTGCGAGCGGCTGCGCAAGATGATTCAGTCGAGAGAAATTAGCGTCGACGTCTGGTTCAAGTTCAAAGGTGCGTCCGTCGTGTTCAGGGGTGCGTGCGGGAGGCCAACGAGACGGCAGACTCGCGACGGGGCATCTTTCACATCGGCAACTCCCTCTATGCATTTAAGCTCGTCGATCTGCCGTGCATCATCGAAGCGCAAAAGACGCTCGACAACAAGCAAATGTTCAAGGTGGCGGACATTTGTCAGGTGTGTTCTCTTTTTTTCTTTCTCCCTGCCGTGCGCGCGAACGTGATGCTAGGCGAGGTGTATCGTAGATGTTGGTGGTCGAAGGTCGGATACAAAACGAAGAGGCGGTCACGGCGAACAGGAACGTCAGTGTGGACGAGTTCATCTGGCCACATGGTATCACTCCGCCCTTGCATCACGTACGCAAGCGGCGCTTCCGAAAGCGAGTCAACAAACGGGTTCGTACGATGCGACGCGCTGCTTTGACGTTGGCCGTGCTCATGCTACCTACAGATGATTGAGAGCGTCGAAGAGGAAGTGGAGCGGCTGCTAGCCGCGGACAGCCTCGCATCGGAAGTCAAGTATGGTGCGTGGACGTGTTGTTGTTGCGGTCTGCTGACCGACCGTGTTGCGCGTCAGAGGTACTCGAGAATGTCAATCCTGACCTTTCGGACTCGGAATTTATAGAGCGGGAGGAACCCGAAGCGCCTACGCCTGGCCATCCAGGGTCAGAAGCAGGCGATATAGCTACCCCCGGAGTCGACGGGGCGGACGACGATGCCGAAGATGGCGAAGGGGAAGAAGCCGAGCCAGAGGGAGATATCGACGAGGAACTCGCTGCGGAACTTGACCTCGCATTGGGAGACGAAGAAGGGGAAGACGAAGATGACGAAGATGAAGACGAAGAGGAGGAAGAGAGCGATGAAGACGAAGACGACGAAGACGCTCAGGGAAGGAAGCTGTTGAACGAGGAGATCAGAGACTTGGAGGCTGCTGTGGCCAAAAAGGAGCACGAAGTCGCCATCTCGGCGAACCCGCTCATCAAGGTGTGTTATTTCTGCCCCGTCTTACCGCACGGCAGGGATTCAGAGATGGCTGTTTTCAGAAACGGTTCGAGGATGCACTCAAGAAACTCTCGGCTGATCTAGAAATGAAACGCGCGCAGAGAGATGAGATGAAGGAGAGGCAGCGGCGAAAGAAAGAGGGCATTGCTGTCGAAGATCCGGACACAGACGCTGAGGGCTTGCACGACGAGGTAGAAGCTAGAGGAAATGCTGCCCAAGGGGAGGCAGACCTATTCGGATCTGATGATCCAAACGCCATGGACATTGGCTGAGCCTATGTCTCTTACACGGTGGATTATATGGTGCTGCTTTCTTAGCAACGGCTCCAATTATGGGGTATCTGGACAGCTGGATTGTAATCAAGCTCGAATACGAATCTATCCTACGAGGGAACGCGTGCTCATGAGTCAGATAATCCAACGAGACTGGCCTGCATCACGAGCGGGGCATACACCATACAAACAAACGGCGCGAACCACACACCCAACACTTGCCAGTTCCACACTGCGCGCTCGACTTCCTGTGGTAAAAGTAGCCAACCCCATGCAAGTAGCCAGTAGGCCACATAGGCCGCCACTCGACAAGGGTAGCTGAATCGTGTGTTTGACGTGCAGGATGGCCGACTGCAGCCGAGCGGGATGCCGAGAGTGACGGCGAGCGTGGCAGCGAGGGAAAAGTTGAGGAGGGAGGTTATGGATATGACGGTCGATGCCAAACAGAGATTGAAGGATCGCAGGAGCATCGAGAATGGTGCTGTATCTGGTCGGTGAGACGGTATAAATGCAAGGAGGGTAGGGGGAATGAGGCCGAGCGTCAAGAGAAGAACCCATGAAGACACCTAGAGCAGCCAGCTCGGCGTTGAGCGAAGAAAGACAAGTCAAAAAGTAAACGTACGGCTTGGTTCTGGAGAAACCATGAAGTGCTGATGATGGCAAATGCCACAAGACCGATGACGTGTGTCGCCAGAATGGTGGCAATGGCAGGCAACACGGGCCGTCGTCTCGGTCGCCATGTTGGTTTGACCGGTGCAGTGGGCGCATTTGCAACTTTGCTATCATCCTCCTCGTCTTGCCGTTGCAATCCAGTAGGAGGCTCTTGCACCCAGCCAGCCTCTACCCACTGCCCAAGTCCCCAAAAGATCATCGCAACCCCGACTAGCACAGCGCTGGGGAGGAACTTCCCCATCTTCATGAATGTCCCGGGCGTCGTGAGTATGTAGAAAAAGAAGGATGCGTGCAGGCGCTCGAGAAGGTTGTTTGATGTGCGGAGAGCACTCTCGATTATTCTAGCAAATGGTGATTACACGGACGGCACGATATCAGGGATAACCGACCTGCCGAGAGCAAAAAACCCGTGAGGACCACTGGCTGGGACTGCATACAGAGTGATCGCGTCAATCCGGAATCTGTGTCGAGCAGTTCGATTACATCGAATTCCTCTTTGACTGGTATGACGACTCACCGGTGGAACAATCCGTGCGACCCACTTGGCTGTCCCCGTGCTTGATAACCGACATGTCTCTTCACGTTCCTTGCTCGGTGCTCGAGCTCCTTCAGCTGCGGACTGCGTTTCAGGAACTCGGGTGCATTCGCTAGGAGACTGCTATCTGGCGCATCTTGTTGTTCAAGATGGTCGTAGAGGACAAGAGGGACGCCGCCCGTGTAATGGGATACAAGGCGCAGCGAGTTAATCAGGTCTTGGTTCGGTAGCCGGCCGTTGAGACCCTCTTCGGGGAGAAAAAGGATTTAGGTTTGACTTTGAAAAGGGAAATTGCGAGTACTAACCAAAGAACACGCCGAGGTGAGAGAATGAGTGACCACTGTAGTCAATATTGAAGGCGTTCCAGATGACACCGGAAGTGACCTCGAGAAGATCAGTATCCAAATCTGCACTTCAGGGTAAGTGATATAACGGCAAGCGCGGCCAAGCACCTGACTTTGTGGTATTGTGCCGTGGTAAGCATTTAACCAGGCGTATGTTCCATCAAAATAATTATCGCCTATGACAAAGACGATGTCCTTTGCCCAGAGCGAGTAGTCTGACGTGGGTCAAACAACTACTCGAGGAGGGACTAGCACACACGTACTTTTCAGGAAACCGCCAAGGGCCATTACCGTTGCGATGCCCCGCAGATTGTATGGTTCTTGGCCCACCTCGCTGAGCCACGATGCACTGATGACAATGGCCTCGGATCCCGAAGCTCGGGGTGAGTTCAGGATGGCATACGCATTGACGCCAGAGACATTCTGTCGACCATACATACAAATGATACTTTGCAACTGACAAACAAACACTCACGCCGGAGGAGGTCATGAAGGCGTACTTTTGGGAGGCTGAAGGGAGGCCGAGCTTTGCGAATTCATCACGAATGAAGCCCGCCCTTCTGCTCAATACATCAGCATGCCAGGATGGTTGACAAGTCAGATTGGGGATCTCACTGCTCACTCGTAGCATTTCTATCACGGAGGTCTTCTAGATGGTGAAGGTACAAATCTGCTTGGTGCACCTCTTGCCAGTTCCAGTTTGTATTGACCTGCACTCGGACTGAGAACGGTGTTGGTTCGCTCCGAAAGGACGTACCTGGGCTGGTTGCAGTGCATTTTCGTCGATGTATACTCCCTGAGAAAGGGGCAGAACTGGGATGAGGGCCAGCCATAGATAGCCAACTGCGAGCAAGAGGGTGCTAGAGGGGCGCGTGAGTGGAGTGAGAACAGCGCCACGACGGCTACGAACGTGATGTTTGGTAGATGGTTGTAAACGAGGGCGGCAGCGTCTCTGCGTCTTCGTAGTCTGACTACGGTCGAGTTAACGTTCTGTCCTCGCCGCCATAATCTGTCCATGACCGTCCTTGGTTGAGTTCGGCAGTCGGAATTCGGGTTATACCTTGGTCAGGGTCTCGACCGCAGACCTGCGCCAAATTCTTCTTTCTCTCTTTCTCTTCCTTCCACCAGCTCCACCACGCGGACGCCCCTCAGCTCTGCCATGCCCCCAAAGCGAAAACGCAGACCTTCTCCTCCTCCCCCCAAGGGCCTCGCTCCTGGCGAACACCTCAAGCGCACCAAGCTCGCCGCTGCCAGCTCCACCGCTTGGGGTTGGGTCGATGCAGAAGTCTCGGACCCATCCCAGATCACCCTCGAGCACCGTCTCATGACGTGCGGTCTGTCCAAACGCAACAGGCACTCCTTTTGCGGTTACAGACACGCTTCAAAACCCGCAAAGACTCCACCCGCATCTATTGACCATTCCCAGACGACGGTTGCTGACGGGGAACTCGAGAACGACGTCATCGTCGTCTCCGACGACGAACCGCCGCCTTGTAGCAAGAAAGAGTGCAAGAACAACCCCAACTGTTTGAACTACCTCGGTCAACACCAGTGGGAGGACGAAGGTTAGCTGCCGTCCAGCGAACGCGTCTGCAGCGTTACCCCTAATCCCCGACGCGTGTTTTGTCTAGAAACGGCCAGGCTACTGTTTATCAAGGCCTCGGACCTAGGTTCGAACCCGATCCTCAGCTCTCGTGACCCTGAACTGCCTGTCGGTTTGAAGGTAGTCCTTTGATTTTCTCTATGCTATCTCGTGCAAACCATCTGTATTGCGTAGAATCTTGGAGCAACTTGCTATGCCAACGCTTTCCTCCAAGTATGTACCTTCTACCATGTTCCGGGCTTGCTGCTGATGAAGGTCTGCAGGTATGGTTCCGGGACCTAGAGTTTCGACGTGGAGTGTACCAATGTCAACCATCACATGACACTGAGAATGACTTTGAAGTGTGTCACATCCCGTGCAACTTCACATCAGAACCTGACTAACAGAAAATCCAGGACTCTCCGGTATTCCAACTCCAGGTGACATTCGCTGCACTTCAGGAAAGCATGCAGAATGTGTACAATCCAGCGAAATTTGCCGAGAGCCTAAAGCTTTCTACGTCCGAGCAGCAGGATGCACAAGAGTCGGTTCTTCTCCCAGACTATTACCTCTCTCTCTCAATCCCCTTGGGGCCAGGTTCTCGAAACTCTTCATGTCACACCTTGACAATGAATTCCAAAAGCAGCTTACACCGTCCCTTCGGACGCTCGTATCCGATCAAGCATGTGTTTTTGCTTCTTTCACCACTGTCCCACTCATGTCCATCGCAGTTCCAAGGGCAATTGGTGTACGGAACTCATTGTCACAATTGCCGGTTTAGATCTGAACGTACTTCCGACTTTCTTGAGCTGGAGATCAACATAGAGGTAAGAGCACATGTCTTCAGCGCATAAAATCTCCGCTTGACATCGTGCCAGAACAATACAAGGCTCGAGGATCGTATAGCTGCTCTCTTGCAGAACGAGAAGCTCACAGGAGACAACAAGTGGGATCTCGTTTCGCTAATGCAATACACCCCTCCAGACTCACCATTGTTAGGTATTCTTGCCCAAACTGTGCAAAACTTCAGGACGCGACCCGTTATACTGAAATTCGGTCTCTTCCTCCGGTCCTTCATTTTTCTCTCCTTCGCTTCGTTTACGATTTCGATTCGATGGAAAGAAAGAAGTCCAAGCATAATTTGTTGTTTCCGATGATGCTAGATATGTCCAGGTTTGTCGCAGCCGGCAAGAACGCGAGTGGCGCAATGAGCAGAGAAGGCACAACGAATGTCTACGAGTTAAAGGGGGTGCTATTGCATAAAGGTCCGAGTGCTTACCATGGACATTACGAGGCCCAAGTTCTGGATACTGCGTGAGTTTAACAACGACCTCATGAATTCGCTAACCCGGTGGTATGCAGCTCGAACACGTGGTTCCAGTTCGATGACGAGGTCGTAACACAGATCGATTTCCTCGGAGAGAAACGATATACTGGTAAGGATATAGTCGATGTTCTAAACGATAGTGGGACTACCAAAAAGTGCGTATCATTTCTATCATCCACTGTAACTTGGGATTTCCTCAACTTTTTTTTCTCATGCCAGGAATGCGGGTCAATCCCGCGCCCGTTCCGCGAAGAAGCGCAGGATCGACGATAGTGACGATGAGGTTGTCGAGTACGTGATGTCCCCCAACATCAAATTTGCCTTCCATTTCATCATGGTTGTGTCCCACACATCTTTCAGATTGCCGCTCCCCGCGGAAGCCAAGGTTTCCTTGCCTGGTAACGCCCCAGAAGGGTGCGTAATGCGCGAAAGTCGGCGGCACCGCGTGCGCTCATCTATTTGATTTTGTCAAACAGCGATGTATTCTCATCGAGAGACGCCTATATGCTTATCTACGCTCGGAAGAAAGAAGAGCAGTCCGCCAACCATGCGCCTACCCCAAATCTCAGCGAGAGCACCCTTAATTCTAATTCCTCCGTCTTCATTAATGGTGCGTCTAGGCCCTGCATCGAGTCTCCAAATACGTCGGACCCGACTATCCTCATTCCTCCCCAACGTGCACGAGACGTGGTTGATGCTCTCAACGCAAGGCACGACGAGGCCTGTGAACTATACTCCCGAAGGTCAGTACCCCAAATTTTAAATTGCCACACAGGTATGGAGATGAAATGATCGCGAACCAGGGAAAAGGAAGTCAAGGAACACTTCGCGGAACTAAGAGAATGGATGCGGAGTGTGTATACGCATTGGCATGTTGCATCTGTCGAAGAGGTGCGCAGATCGTCATATGGAAGATGTCACGTCATTTGAGGATTTCCTGATTTGTCCCCGATAGAATGCCGTGGTGGTCAGTAGACAAGCACTCGGGAATTGGTTGACAAAACCATTTCTGAAGCCCGAGGAGCAAAAGTCACGTTCCCAATCCATTTCAGGGGATGCCGAGGTTGAAATACTACCAACGTCCGACATTCTGTGCAGCCATGGAGGACTTGATCCAAACAAAGCCACTAACATGAAGCGCATGTCGAGAGTAAGTGAAAGCCATTCGTTACTGAATTATCAAGGTTACCTCGATCCAGAAAGCGTATGAGAAGCTCAGTGTGCGCCAGGACATCGGTCCTGTGCGTAGTCAGGATGAAGTCTGTGACATTTGTGTCAAAGAGTCCTTCACAGGTGGTTGTACAACGATGTTACTAATCTTGCCTACTCATTCTCGTTTTCGTAGAGAGACTTTACCAGATCGAGCATCCCCGTTTAGTTTCCCAATTTGACGACATATGTGATGTACAACAAGGGGAGGCAGGTTATTGGATTTCCAAAGCCTGGCTAAAAGGTATTCCATCATCCTCGTTCACGTCATTTACAGTGACATTTACCTCCGCGTGTGGCATGCGCAGCCTGGAGAGTTCAGAAACCAAGGATGCATGTTCCACTGCATGGTGATCCCTCGCCCGACTCTGCGGAGTTTCGTGGACACGTGCGTTGTGAACATGATAAACTATCACTCGTGTCAACTGCTCGACGCAGCATATCCTCTCAGGTGAGCAGCGGGGTCGCTCGAAATAGGGGCATCTCCCGTGGGGCGTGGTGATTGACAAGTCCTTGTGATCAGGCATGCGAGATCCTTAAGAAGCTGTTCCCCGATTGGGCACCACTGTCCACCGTTGACGAGCCTTGTGCAATTTGCGAGGCAGACATCCATAGTTCGAAAGAGGATAAGCGCGAGTTGCGGAAAAAGGCAGAAGATGAAAAGGTAAGCATGATGCGGCGTTCCTGTTCGACACACCTCCATTTTGTGAGCTCATTGTTGACGCTCGACAGGCTCGATTACGGCACATGCACGATAACGCATTAATAGGCAATACCCTTTTGCTCGAGAATGTTCCATGTGCGGTCCTTCCAGCTGAGTTTGTCCGAATATGGCGAAAGTGGCTGGGCCGACCGGCCGAAACCCCTCGCCCGGACAGCGTCGATACGTCGCCACTCTTTTGCCAACACGACCAGCTGGTGTTCGATCCTAACGCGCCGAACGACTGGGACAGTGATGTCGCACTCATCCAAATGAGTGAATGGCTCATCTTGCAAGAGCTGTAGGTGTCGCTCTATCACCCACGACTTTTCCGGCTTTTCTCTCACATGTGACTGCCGAGACATATGAATGCTGACACAAGGACGCAATAGATACAACTGCGGACCCGCGGTGGCCGTTGAGAAGAGACTGGTCGAAAATGCGGAGGGCATATTGGATACGAAATTCGTGCACGATACACCGGTCTGCCACGATTGCCGGTTGAAACGGTAAGTTGGCGCACTCAAGTTTCTATATCAGTCAGGGCTGAATGCGTTGTCCCTTCCTCCTGCTATATACATCCTGTCCCGTTTATTTTCTGACAACACGTTCCATTCTATTGACCAGGCGCCGCGATTACCACCTAACCGACATCACCGTGCGATTCTTGAGTTCGAAACCTGTTGCCGGCGGTGAACATGAGGAGGGTCCGCAACGCGGCAGCCAACACGCGAAGCAAGAGCCTGGGCCCCGCACGACGGGAGGAACGAGGCAATCCAAACGTATTCGTCAAGGCAGAGACAGGCGCGAAAACACGCGGTTGAGCATATCCAAGTCGACGACGGTGAAGGACATCAAAATCCAGGTTCGTATCCTTGTCACTGTCCCGTTGACGACTCGTATCGATCGATAGTGTTTCGTCGTGTTGACAGCTCCATGAATTCCTCAAGATTCCGACGATCTGTCAGAGGCTGTTTTACAAGGGTCAAGAACTCCAGGATAATTCGGTCTCGGTCGACTCCTTGGGTATCCTGATGAACGATACCCTCGACCTCAAAGAGGAAGCCGAAAATGAGGACAATTTATCCAATAGTCCCGACGGCCGTGCGACTAAGCGACGGAAGGAGGAGAAAGGTTTTGGCGGAACCCTGTTGGCAGCGTCTGCGTCTTACGCAAGCCTCTCTGCTGACACGGGTACAAGCTCCGAAGGCGAAGGGCATGAACCGACGGCCAAGCCTTGTCCGGCTTGCACGTATCTAAACCCGCCGGACAAGCTCATCTGCGGCGTGTGCAAGCAGAAGGTGGCAACGGATGGAGTTTGAAAGGGCATAGTTTCCTTTGTCCTCGGTATCTACTATGTGTACATGATGATGCTTTAATTTTTTCTTTTTTTTTACACAAGTGAAAAGATGCGGCGATTCTATGGGTTGATGTGACAAACCACCAAAAAGAGGAAAAAAAAAAGGAAACCCAAACAGCAAACAAACACAAAAGAAGACCTATGACACCGTGTGATGCGAAATTTCCGTGCGCACGGAAATCAATTGTAGTGCGGTAGAGGGACGTCAGTAAACGGAACGATGGGCATCATCGAGTTGGTTAGACTTGAAGTAGGGAATGCTGCGGAGGCGATACTCATTGAGCGAGGCCGTTCAACGTCCATAGGCACAACTTGTTGTGTGGGATCAAGCACGGTACGGGTGGACTTACTGGGACGCGAGTTTGTTGCTGAAGAAGCGAGCTGGCCGTTATCAGCACATCAACTTCGCTCGATAATGGTCCTGTGATCTCCACAGCCTGTGCAACGGCAGACTGCGTTGCTACCGACACTTCGTTGACAGTCACTTGGGTGGCCGCGGGCGGCAGCAGCGGTAACCCGGCCGAAATCTGGCTCGCTACTGCAGCAGAGCGATCAGCAGCCACTTGTCGAGCCGCTTGCAACACGATTTGCTGAGCGGCGACCGCCAAGACATTCGTTTGTTGTGGTGTATCAGACCACTGCCCTGACACTTCTTGATCGAATGCGTGTGCTGTGACTGTGAGGACGTGTTGTTGCTTCGCAAGCGCTTGCAGCTCCGAAGCATGCTCGTTGGTTACGGTTGACGCGATGACCTGAGACTGGGCCTCTTGGGCAACCCGTTGAGCGGCCGTTGTCAGCACCTGCATGACCTGGGCATCATGGCTCGCGACCGGAGCTGCTATGGACGACGTTGTCGCGGATCTCAGCGGTCTATCAGTATGTGTTGTGAGCGTAGTGATGAAGCATATCATTGTCAACAGACCTGGGTGGCGTTAATTGCGGGACGCTCATATCGCTGGACACCCGCCTAGCCCTGTGAACGTCACCGTTGATGGAACTTCGCCTAGGGGCAGGCATAGAACCATCCAATGTGGAGACGGGGGCAATAGTGAGGTGAAAGGTCTGTGAGAGCTGTTCCTCGACGCCGTCTTGCAGATACTAGTTCTGTTTGTCAATCGCTGACACCCTGCTTAGGTAACAGAGACTTACCCTGGCTACCACCGTAATATCGCAATTTTCTGCATCGGGCGGGGGTGTGCCTTGCAAAACGTCATCTTCCCATGACAGCCAGGACGGCAGGGACGGGGAATTGTAGGTAACTTGCAGGTTGGTCCGCGACGCTTGAGGATCCCAAATGCGCGGCGCCCAACTCCATCGTAATCCCACATATGCTACGCTCGGGGGTGATCCTGCAACTCGACGATGGAAGGGGCGGAACGTCCAGGTGCCGTCGTTAAGCTTCCTCGCGTCTATGTTCCAAATGTGGTTGCCTTTTGACTTTGTCTTTTTTCCTTCCTCGTTAAAGCGCGAAATGTATGGTTGATTCCAAAGATAGGTGCGAATCTGATGATCTCAGGTGAATGCTCGCTATGGGAGTGTCAGGGATAGGCTAACCTTCTTCATGGGAATTTTATCCTCGGGATAGCCTTGCCGAGCGAGCTACAGAATCGGTTAACGAGGGATCACATCGTGCGGACGGCTTGGGAAGCTTGCCTCTTCCAAAAACGCGTTGGTAAACGCCTGTATGCGAAATTTGAATGGGCGGAAATCAGGAGACTCGTCCAAGCGTTGCATCTTTTTGGCCATCAAGGTTTGGTGAATCAATTCCCCTTTGGCGTCTGTCGCTTCCACTGCAAGCGCGATGAGTCAGGTGGACGATCGTTGTGCCTGTCGGGCTTACGATTGGAGCAAACGCTATTCAGAAACTCGAAAAAGATACGATCCACTTCCACACGGTATTCTTGCGGTACCTCGTTTGCGTGATTCGAAGAAGCGGCCAAACTCTCCGCAGACTTGCGCGTCAGCAATACATTCGAACGAGCAGGTCGGGTTTGAGTAGATAGTCTCGAATTGTTTCCAGAAGATGATTCGGGGCTTTGTGACGAGCCATCCCCAGTGTCTGAATCGGCATCGTTTTCTCCTTCCTGGGATGAGGTTGGACTGTAGGAAGCCATTATTGCAGCAGTGGGCGTAGATATGGGCGCCTGGAGAAAATCGAGTGCTTCGGTGACAGGGGGAACTTCGGGCAGACCAAACGCAAAGGAATTGTTGTTGGTGAACGAACCTGATCGTGAAACTCGGCCGATTGGCGGGCTAATGCCTGCCCCTCCTACTGTGACCGGGCGGGTGTGAGAGGATGCGGTAGCAAATGTTCCAGGTGACGAAAAAGGGGATAGACCTGTGCTTGTGTTGGGTATGGATTGAAAACCAATGCTGGTCGTAAGTGGATTTGTTGAGAGTTGATGATTCCTTGGTGGTATCGTTGCGGTTGCGTCTGACCACGTACTTCGCACAGAAGGGGGAAAATGAGTCGGGTGGACGACGGTGGTGGATAAGGGAGACGCGGAAACAAAGTCTGGGGCTGTCGGAGGTGCTGATGTAGCGGGAGTTGAAAATGCGATTCCAGAGGACGTGGTTGGCTGATTGACTAGCACGTTGAAAGCGGTCTGGGGCAAACCGGCGGAACTCGTCGGACGTGACGCGGGCTCGGCGTTGGGCGTGGAAAACGCGACGATGGCTGGCGAAAACGTTGCAGGAGGGCTGGGCACGGACGGGGAGATGATGTGTAGGGGCTCGTCTTGAGGCTCCATTTTGGGTGCTTTGATGACGCGGTTGCCAGCCATTGAGGAAGCGCAGCGTTTGCGGGAAAGATCGGATGCATCTGGGATGATTTGTGCGTCGACGACAGTCGCGTCAGCGAGTCCGGGGGAAAAGTGGGACATTGCCGGAGGCGTTTCGTGCACTGCGGTGACTGAGGGGGGATGAACAAGGGTACCGGCGGAGAGGGGTATCGAGAGGCCGGATACGGCGGAAAAACGGCGGGGGGAGGATCTGCGAGAGCCAGGGGACGGGTCGGTTATCTGTGTGGCGGCAATGAGTTCAGAGACCAAGGTGATAGTCTTTTTGAGCTCGTCAATCCTGGCGTTTGCTTCGAGACCCTGGCCCATTGAGCAGGCTGCGCGGGCGGACTGGGCAGTTTGGGCGATGCTGGGTGGCACGGGGCAAGTGAGCAGGGTGGATTGGGAGGGCGGTGGAGGGGGACTTACTTCTTGAGCATGTCGCCGACGACCATGAGATGCGGGTCGCTGGAGGAGTCAGGGTCGCTGTCTCTCCGCTTTGCATGGGCATCGAGGAGGTCAGGGGGGGGGAAGACGAAACCGGGGGTGTCCTGGGGTTGCTGAGGAGGGGGGGCGGAGAAGGGGAGATCGGAGGGGTCGCTGACGAGGGTGGCGTCGGCGTCGTCGTCGATGGTGTTCATTTGGAAGGGGCGGGGAAAGTCAGCTATGAAGTTTGGCGGGATTGCGCGGGCAGGCATGGGCCAGAGCAAGAGAGAGCGTTCAAAGACGACGACGACATGCAACTCGCTTTTATTCTGTCACAGGCACAACAGATCCATCAATCCGACATTTAAATTCAAAATTATTCCCCTTTTCAGGTCATTTCATATATATTATGTAATCAATTCTTCAAAGTGTACTACTCTGCTAGTACTACCACCTCGCCTGCACAGCGTGGTCCACATGCCTATCAATACCGCCTACCACGTCCAGGAGATCGAGACCGATCACGATCCCTTCGTCGATCACTGCACACACTCAGTACACATCCCTTCACAGCACAGCACAATCACTTACTCGTACCGCGACGACCCGTGTCGCTCATAGCCCCCTCGCTCCCGATCGCGCTCGCGCTCGTCACGTGCAGGACGGTGATCACCCGCAGCCCGTGGCGCACCTCCACTCCCACCACCAGGCGCTCCCCCCGAAGACGGAGGCACCATCTTGCGCTTCTCCCGATCTTCTCTGAACTTCGCAAGCATGTTGCGCAGCTCATGGTAGCCCAGATGCATCTATCAACACGTGACATCACTTTCATTTCATGCCCTCCATATTCATTCCGCTTACCTTGCCCCCAAAGTGGTCGGCCAGCCGCCGATCCGAGTCCAGCACAGACAGATATGCACCGCACACATCACACACACGAAGCTTTTGATGCCCAGATGCCCCAGACGTGTCCGTCAGTTGCTGGAGTTCTCGCTAAATAAGAAAAAACGTCAGCTGCCGTCACGGCCACACGTCCGTCCTCGCAACGCACCTCCTTTTCCGACTTTTCACTCTTGAGTGCCTCAATGGCCGCCATCTCTCGCATCGATTCTTCCACCTTGCCTTGTTCGCCTGTGTGAAATACCAATCGTCAGCGTCTTCTTTCATCTCTCCATCAGTGTGACTAACCAAGGGTCTCGATCTTGTCCGTCCCACCCTGAATTGCCAACTCAATCTCTGCAATTTCCCTCATCAAGTTGGTCGTCTTTGCATTCTCTTCAGGCGTCTTTTCAAGTCTCCGGTGCGCGGCTCTGATTCGCCTGTCACACTCATCCACAAACGCGAAAATGTTGGACTCATATTCCATTTGAAATCGTGCGAAAACAGGGTCGCTCGGATTCGCCTCACGTGCTTGCAGAAACTCGGTCTTGAGCCGTTCCGTGTGTGACTTGGGACATGCGCCCAAGTCCATTTTCTGTTTTCACGTCACCTGATGGCTCGTCAGTCTACAATGCGGGTGACGCACCGTGTTCGTGAACAACGCATGGGGGCATGTCCCACAGAGAAAGTTCCGGCAGACCTTTTCGTCGGACCATACCAAGTTCGCGTTGGCAACGCCCATCGCTTCTGGGCCCATCATTTGCTGTGAAAGGGTTATATGCGCGCATATATATGGCACAAACGAAGGGCGTACCTCCAAGAGCTTTCTCTGCATCTCGGCGAGTCGTCCCATGTTGACGAAATGAACGGTGTTTTGGTAAACTGACAAGTGGCTCGACGTGGGGTACGTGGGTTGAAGAAACTTTATTTGTCATTGTGTGGCAACAGCTTCAGAATTAAACACGAGTAAATAAGGCACGTGCCCTTGGACACATCCACCTCATGCAAGCGCCGCCGAGACGGCGACCGAGTCAGCTGACATTACAACATCGATCATATCAGCTACATACGTAGAGTAGCGAGATCGTGACATATTACAAGCAATAGTACTGGCACAGACCTGTGTGCTGCATTAGGTAGGTATGCATGTGCAGAACGTGATGGAAAAAGAATTGTGGCATGGTGACAATTGGATGTGGTACAAGAATGAACGAAAAATGAATACTATGCAACGTGGAGGGGATCATTATTATCGTCGGATTGCGGATCTAGTTACCACGACCACACCCACGGGCCCGACCGCGGCCTCGTCCTCGAGCCTTGCCGCGCTCGCCGTGCTCATGCGGTCGCCAGGTTGGATCAGCGGTCCCATTTTGTGTTAGAACAGATGTCTCGTCCGACGCATGTTGTGCCTGGGCAGTGCGATACGTGGATCGATGCGTTCCCCGCCGTTTCGGATGGAAGCCTTGTCCAGAACCCGGGGATCCACTCAAAGGCCGGGCCTTATTAGTCAAAGGACTGCTCTCCTGGGCGGGAACTTTGGGCGTGGGTGGCGGTGTGAAGCCACCGTAACTCATCAAGAGGTTCTGGATCTCCGTGTACTTCTTGTTGTCGTTACCCGTCCTCTGCAGTAACCTCTGCTTGCCCTCGAGGGATGTCACCTCTGTCCAGATGTTACCAATGTCCTGGGTCGTCGCGAGGACCTTATCGAGAATCATCCACACGACCTCAGGTTCGGCGGAGTCCAATGCAATGGAAAGAAGCGACTTGGAAGGCGAAAGCTCATAGATGGCATTATGATCCTCCTGCTTCGGGTCATATGACTCGAAGTAATATCTGAGAATCTGGATGTGGCCATGCTGTAGAGCGACGTGAAACGCCGAAAGTCCACAGGAATTACGCTCTTCAGGATCAGCACCTATGGGGAAAGAACCACGATTTGCTGTGATTCAACGGTCATTAAAACTGCATGGGCTCACTGTGGGCATCAAGCCATTCGACCAAGTCGGCATCGCCATTGCGTGCAGCGATATGCGAGAGCGTCTCTAGTGCGTCTTCCGGCTGAACTGCGACGTAATTCTCGCAGCCCATCTTGATTTCCCCGCCGGCAGGATCGACTTCATCTTCCCATACGCCTTTCTTGACTCTGGGAACATCCCTAGCGCGCGCGGCAGCAAAGGTGGCTGACCGCAAGGTTTGAACACGTTGCTGCTGATGCTGTGCCGCCTCGGCGGCCTTTTTACGCTGGTTTTCGGCTTCTGCTTTCCTGGAAGCCGCTTTGGCTCTCTGCCGCTCCTCAGCCTCTTTACGTTCTGATTGGGTCGATTAGAACCTCATGTGACATTGAAAAACGCTTCCGGCACACCTTTTTCACGCATGCGAGCTTCGAACGCCTTGCGTTCCGCTTTTTGTTGGGCCCTGCGGGCTTCTGCCTGCTCCCTCTCCTCTCTCGTACGTTTAAGACGAGCTTCGTATTCTTCCGGAGTCTCGGGGGCTCTCCGAGGACGACGACGGTGGGGATCGTCTACGAGCGACAGTGGACATGAAACATTAGTCAAGATAAGCGTGACAGGATGTAGTAGGGCATACGGGTACGCGCGTAACCACGCCCAGTGCGACCCCCGAATATCTCGTCAAAGAGTTGCCTGATAGATAAATTATGGGTCGAACACTACAGAACCAAGCACACACCTACCTAAAGAACTTCATACGCTCCTCGTCCGAATCGTAGTCCACGTCAAAGTAAATGTACCCATCTTCCTCGTCGACATCGAAATAGTCGTCGAAGTCGCCGTCAAAGTCGTGTTCGTGACCACACGCACAATAGGAGAGTGGCTCAGTGTGATGTTTCTCGAGCACAGTGTATGCTTCGCTGATCTGCTGGAATTGCGCGGTAGCCTCTGCGTTGCCTTGATTCTTGTCGGGGTGGGTACGGAGAGCCAACTGTGGGATGTGCTCGATACACGGGCTGGCGCGGATGCGAGACGCCCACCTGTTTGTACGCCGATCGGACTTGGTCCATCGACGCCCCCTATGAAAGAGCCCTTATGAGCGCGCGACGATAATCTCTAAACTGTTCGTACCTGCTCGAGCCCGAGACGAGCATAAGCGTCGCTGACGGACTGCTGCACCATGGTCGGCGACGGTGGCACGATGTAAAAAAAAGGGCGACGACGCGATGATGGCGACGCGACTAGTCTAAACAACCCAATTAGCTACTCCGCCACAAACGTCCCTGTTGACTCGCGACCACCATCATCATGTCTGCCCAACACCCCGCTCCGCCGCCCATACCTCTCCCGACGCAGGACGCCGCTCAGGGCACGTCGCTCATCACGAGCATCTTCGGCGACAAGTGCGTCCTTCGCTTTTTTTTCGTGCTAGGGACGCGTTCAAACTCACCAACGCCAAAAATAAGTGCAGCCCTTATTTCCAAGCTGGCTTCGGGCTCATGGTAATCGTCACGTCCGCAGCACGTGCTCGCACATTCACATGGATTCATTTCGTAGGGCGTTGGTGTGGGGCTGACCGCGCTTCGTCAGGGTCTCGTCCTAGGGTCGATCGCACTCCGTCGTCGCATGCTCGTATCCCTCGAGATGAATAATAAGGACCACGCATATGAATGGTTCCTGGCGTGGATGGCCCACAACACTGGCGCGTCGTCACAGAATCGCGCTGCGCATGCATGGCTGCGTAGTCACCAATTGAGTGTGGAGACGGCGTTTGAGCAAAGGAGCAACGGAAGCTCCTCGGCTCTATTCAGGCTCGTTGCGGGCCCCGGGACGCATTGGTTCAAGTACCGCGGTGCGTGGATACAGGTCGGTCATTGGACTTTTTCTTGGAGTCGACCGGCTGGATCATAACTTTGAAGATGAAACGAGAACGTGAAACGCGCTCCATGCAGCTAATGTCCGGTACCCCATGGGAGACGGTAACATTGACGACGTTATCCCGGGATAGACATCTCTTTCCACAACTCCTCACAGAAGCTCAGGATCTTGCGTTGAAAGGTCAAGAGGGTAAACTCGTCATTCGCACTGCATGGGGCATCGAATGGAAGCAGTTCGGCCAGCCCAGGAGGAAACGTCCTCTGCACAGTGTTGTACTAGACAACGGCGTGAGCGAGAAAATTGAACGTGACGTTCGTGCCTTCTTGGGTCGACGACAATGGTACGCTGACCGAGGTGAGCATGGGCCCTCTTTTCAAGTTGCCCCATATTGAAGTCGGTATCCAGGTATACCGTACCGGCGTGGATACCTCCTTCACGGACCTCCAGGATCGGGAAAGACATCGTTTATTCAAGCACTTGCTGGCGCACTAGCTTATGACATTTGCATTTTGAATCTCTCTGAACGTGGTCTCGCTGATGATAAGCTGATCCACCTTCTGTCCAACGCACCGGAGCGTAGCTTTACCCTTATCGAAGACGTGGACGCTGCTTTCAACAAGCGAGTACAAACGAGCGACGACGGGTGCGTCTTTTTTAATCTCACGGGTGACACTTGTCGATCTCTTGGTAGGTATCAGTCCTCGGTCACGTTCTCAGGCTTTTTGAATGCACTAGATGGAGTTGCCTCGGGAGAGGAGCGAATCATATTTATGACAACGAATCACTTGGAGAAACTGGACCCAGCACTCATCCGACCTGGTCGAGTCGACCTGAGTATGCTGGTTGATGACGCGTCACCAACTCAGGCCAAGACGCTATTTACCCACTTTTATGGCGAAAGCGAAGTGGAATCCAAAGAAGATATAGATCGCATGGGTCGACAACTAGAGGAACTTACGGCGATGGAGATGCGTCGCGGGCGCCGGATAAGTATGGCTGCTCTCCAGGGACTATTCATCCGCAGTGGTGGCAAGCAAGCCGTGGAAGGGTGTCGCGAGCTCTTTGTCGACAGACGAACATGACAAGCAGCTGGTATATAGTGTGCACATGTAATCTCGATCTAGAGAAAAATTAGAAGATGTGCTTGCGCTTCCGCCCAGTATATTTTGAGTCTCGGGGAACGCCCTCCTTCCCCCTCTGACGGTATAGCTGCGAGACACGGTGGTTTCAAAACGGAGTAGCGATAAGGGCTGATAGACTCACTTGTTTCTTTTTTAATATCCAATCTCTGTCCTTCAGATGCTTCCGCTTCCCGCTACGATCGCGGTGTCTTTCCTTTTCCCGTCTCCTCTCAAACGGTACCTGCTCGTCCTCCGTCTCTAGACCCTTCGGCAGTTGTTGCTGTCCACCTCCGCCACTACCGACGAACAAACACAAGAACACCTTTTTCGCTTTTTTGGAATTCGGATAATCGACGACGACACCACCGCCAAAACCCGCCTTTTGCGCTATCGACGTAATGAGCTGAATCTGATCGTCCGACGCCGGGTAAAACTGAAGAACCGCCCGCGAGGGGTTCCGAAGCGCCGAGTAAAGCGTCGTGAAGAACCGATTCAGGCGGTGAGGCGGGGACGACGTCGGATGGGACGTTTCTGCGTTCAACAACCACTGGAGCACGGAGATGCTGCGAAGACGGGCGTCATTGAACGTGCA
>JBBPOD010000207.1:0-25054 GCA_038091255.1 Tylopilus intermedius | reverse complement strand
TGCTGACGTGGCGTCTGCGCAGGCAGCAGATAAGGAAATCATCAAGCACCTGAAAGCCAAGGGCCGTCTCGTCGTCCAATCCACCATCAATCACTCCTATCCGTACTGTTGGCGGTGTGTGCTTTCGCTTCTTCGTCGATTGCAGAGTCCTCAGTGAATCCTTGTTTGCAGATCGAAAACACCACTCATTTATCGTGCGATACCCTCTTGGTTCGTTAGAGTGGAACCGATCAAGGATCAGCTCGTCGCAAACAACAAAGAGACTTTGTGGTAGGACCCTTGGATGACTTTTTGACCACTCCTGACTGAACGAGCCAGGGTTCCCCAATCCGTTGGTGATAATCGCTTCGGCAACTGGCTTGCCAATGCACGCGATTGGAATATCTCAAGAAATCGTTACTGGGGAACTCCGCTGCCCCTGTGGGCGAGCGATGACTATGAGGAGGTTCGTCGACTGGTATATCGGCGATGAGGTATTGATAAAGAGAGCCTTCTTAGGTCGTGGCCGTCGGTTCTATTGAAGAATTGGAGCGGTTGACTGGAGTAACTGGGATCACAGATATCCATCGGGATAAGATAGACCACCTCACTATCCCCTCCCAGAAAGGAAAAGGCACCCTCAAGAGAGTGGAGGAAGTCTTTGACTGTTGGTTCGAGTCAGGCAGGTGAGCGCACCTTGGATCAAGGATCGAACAACATGGTGATTTGGGTATCAGTATGCCTTACGCCCAAGTCCACTATCCATTCGAGAACAAGGAGTTTTTCGAAAAGAATTTCCCTGGAGACTTCGTATCTGAAGGTATCGATCAAACGCGAGGGTGGTTCTATACACTGCTCGTACTATCGACCCATTTGTTCGGAAGAGCGCCGTGGAAGAACTTGATCGTTACTGGTCTCGTCCTCGCTGCAGACGGCAAGAAGATGAGCAAGAGTCTCAGAAACTACCCCGATCCAAACTTGATCATCGACAAGTACGGTGCCGACGCGGTCAGGTTTGTATTCTGAATTAAGAAGACAACTTCTGAGATTAAACATTACCCTTTCAGGATGTTCTTGGTAAACTCGCCGATCGTCAGAGGCGAGAATCTTCGATTCCGCGAAGAGGGTGTGCATGAAGTCGTCTCCCGCGTCATGCTCCCCTGGGTCAATGCCTTTCGTTTCTTCCTTGGCCAAGCGAGGCTCTTGCAAAAGACGACCGGGATCGAGTTCAAATACAACCCTCACGCACCTCTTTCGAATAATGTCATGGATCGCTGGATCCTCGCGCGTTGTCAATCCCTCATCTTACTATTCCGCAAGGAGATGGCCGCATACCGACTTTATAGCATCCTTCCGCGCTTATTGGATCTCGTTGACGAGCTGACGAATTGGTACATCCGATTCAACAGACGAAGGTTAAAAGGCGAGGACGGTACGGAGGATACGATTGCGGCATTGAACACCTTGTTCGAGACACTGCTCACATTGTGTCGTACGATGGTAAGTAGCGCATATCTGCGGTTGTGGTTTCAATCTTGCTCAGCAGCTGACGGGTATATATGACAGTCATCCTACACGCCATTCTTGACAGAAAACCTTTATCAGACGTTACGGGACTACATACCAGAAGACCCATCTGCTCCAGACTCTCGCTCAGTCCACTTCTTGAGCTTCCCAGAAGTGAAAGAAGAATACTTTGATGAAGAAATAGAGCGACAAGTACAACGAATGAAAGCCGTCATCGAGTTAACTCGCAACATCCGGGAGAGGAATAATCTATCCCTTAAGGTCTGTGCGCTCCGCAGGTTACCCGTATTACCACAGTTTGGATGGCTGACCTGGGCTCAACAGACCCCGTTAAAAGAACTGCTGGTGTTCCACCCCGACGCACAATACATTGCGGACGTGACATCCCTGCAGCGGTACATCCTCTCCGAGCTCAACGTGCGCGATGTCATCTTCACATCCGACGAATCCATGTCGGGCGTGCGCTACCGTGCCGTTGCGGACTGGGGCGTCTTGGGTCGTAAACTGCGAAAGGACCTCGGTCGCGTCAAGAACGCACTCCCCAACGTCCCGAGCGATGCCGTCAAAGCGTACATCGACAGCGGTAAACTCACGGTAGACGGCATCGAGCTCGTTGCGGGCGATCTGACGGTGCAGCGGTACCTCGAGCTGCCGCCCGCGTCCGAGGGCCAGTACTCAATGCACACGGACAATGACGTGGTGGTGCGGCTCGACGTGCAAGTGCATCCTGTGCTGATGGGCGAGTGGCTCGCGCGAGAGTTGATCAACCGAGTGCAAAAGCTGAGGAAAAAGGCGGGGTTGCAAGCGACGGACGACGTCGACGTGTACTACAAGTTCGATGATGGATCGGGGGCGGAGTTACTCGGCGCGCTCAAGGAGCATGCAGAGTTCATTCTGAAGACGGTGAGGAGTGCCCCTACGGACATTCAAGAACGGAAAGGTGGAAGTGTGATCATTGAAGAGGAGCAAGAGATCGCTGATGTCAAGTTCGTCTTGACACTGGTAAGAGCCTGAAAGACAAGGAAGGGAGAGCCGAGTTGTAAGTAGTACTTGTAACCACTGTAGCCGTGGATATGTAGTTCCGAAATTTCGCGTGACATTCATGAGAACCTTGAACAAAACTGCTACCCTGTTCGGGGCCACTGAGTGACTGAGAGCGACGGCACTGTGGGGAATAGTCCAAACTACATGTTTTACCCTGAATGCCAGCAAAGACAGACCAAACAAGCACCATGCCACGAGGCGCTTTCCATCGTATAATTCTTTCGGTGAGTCGTGCATCCCTGTAATGTTACCGTGAGTCTTGTCAAAGAGAATACCGACCAGGAAGTACCGACCAGGCTATTCTTAAACCTCCACGCGCGCTGCTCATGAAACAGGCCGCACCCATTCCGCCGCGTGAACCGGCTCAGATGCGCCGAGGGGGCGTAGCTCCCCCGGAACGATACAAGCACTACTCTGCATGAATAAAGCCGGACGTAAAAGCGAAAAATAAGAAAGCAGTAGAGCGAGAGAGGGGATGTGAGATTCAAGTGGCTAGTAGAATGATGGGAGGTGCCATTGAGTAGAGGATGCTGCAGAGTGTTGGATATAGAAATACAGGCTGTTGGTACAGATTCAAAGTCCTGCCAGTGCGGGGCTTGGTGGTCATTTCTTGGTGGAGCCGAATCCTCCAAAGCCCATAACAGCTGCCATTTCATCGTCGACTTCCACATTAGATTCCTTTACGAGAAGTATTCGTGCCTGCTCTTTCTGGGCTTGTTTTTGTGCCTTTTTCTCCAGACGTCGGGCGGCCTCTTGAGCCTTGACTTCCGCCAGTCGTTTGTCAAAGTCGAATGACTTCGCGGCAGATGCCTCCTTCGTCTTCTCTCGTAGATAAGCTATCCGCGCACGAACTTGCTCCAGTGTCGAGCGCTCCACGCGAGTTGTTTGACCCAACTTCCGGAGGTCTAAGTAGAAACATTAGCTCCCGCCGAACAGACACAAGACTAAAGTGAACGTACGAGATCTGCCGTTGATGTGGTCGAGATAGCCAGTAGTATCCTTGTATGTCCGATTACACGTCTCGCAATAGAAACCAGGTTGGCCAGGGCCGCGACCGCCTGGATTCTGTACGACCATCGTCTTACCAAGGTTCTTGTCGAGCTCTAGTGAGCTTTCGCGACGCTTCATGAGCTCTGTTGGTTTTGGAAGGTCTTCTTTGCGACCTTTCCTGGGTGCTTTACCTAGGACACAGTGAGGATGGAAAGAGCGTTAAGAAGTGAGACTGGGTTGACCCTGCTTCAATCGTTCCTCATTCTCCTGCATACGAAGCCTCTCCTCCTCGTCCTTCTTCCGCGCCCGTTCTGTATATTCTTGCTTGTCCCATTTCTTTCTAAAGTCTGTGTCGCCTGCCTTTGCGGTGTACGCGCCAGACTTGTCAGCCATGGTAGACGTCTTGAAGTGATGAAGAGCTGCACTGCCACCTGGGTACTGCCCCGATTCAATATTCACCGCAGTTCCATGTCAACCGACTCATGCAAGGCCCTGTACCACTCTCTCTTGAAGCCACATTTCCCCTCCCTTTTCGCGTCTTGTTGCTCGCAGGGCTTGGAATCCTCGGATGGGCGACAAACCTCCACGTGCTGCAGTTGTTCGGCATCGACGGACCAGGCGCGTTGGAAATACAGCCAACCAGCTACCACCTTCTTCGCAGATCCTCTTCGTCCAATGGGCACCTCCAAACCCGTTCTTTCTACTCGCCTCTGTATAGAATCTTCGTCGGATACTCAGCCTGGTGTTTGGTTGCCTGGCTGGCATTTCGAGGAGCAATAGGTTCGGATTACACTCTCGTGGATGTGTTCAGATACATTCCCGCCGTGTGTATCCTTGGCGTGGTGACAGCGCTCGTGTGTCCGTATGACATATTCCACAAACGGGAACGTGATTGGTTTTTGTCGTGCGTGCTTTCACTCTATGCGTCATGCGTGTATCTGATATTATCGTTCTTAGTACCGCTGTACGGTGCCTCTTTCCTCCCTCTAGCAGCACCATATTTTTCTCGGACGTCGTATTTGCCGATGTTTTGACATCATTCGCAAAAGTCCTCGGTGATATGTGGTTGTCGTTGTGCATGCTGCTTCCGGGAGGAAGTTTTCTGCAACATCCTTCACAGGATGGCTGGTATCAATGGATACTGCCAAGTCTCATGAGGTGAGATGTCGTCCCCCTCTCTATCCTCCACGACACTGATATATCCCAGTCTACCTTACCTGATTCGTTTACGCCAATGTCTCATCGAGTACAACTCTCCAGCCAACTCGAGCCGCCGCCCGCTCTTCAATGCTATTAAATACGCTTCCGCCTTTCCTGTGATATTTCTCTCTGCTGCTCAGAGAATTGTGATCTCGGACCTGGTGCAAGCCCACGGTGGTTCTGTCACGCAACAAGGATGGCACGGCGAACACCCACTCTTTCGTCTTTGGTATGTTGGTCATCGGCCCTCTGTACATCATCCCACCCACCTTACCTTCCTTCACAATTAGGCTGATGTCAGCCGTTATCAACTCCTTGTATTCGTTTTGGTGGGACTTGACCAACGACTGGGGTCTTGATCTCTTGACCTCGGGCTCTACCCTGTCACCTTCACGTCAATCGAATGGCACGCCTTCTTCTAGATCACATGAACATTCGTCTTGGCCGGACCAAACTTCATCGCCGCTAAACGCCACAGGGCGACGTGGCACCTCCTATCCATATGGGCTCCGCCCGGTGTTCCTGTATCCCCTTCCAGTATACCCCATGGCCGTTTTCTTGAATTTTATCCTTCGAATGACGTGGTCTATCAAGTTGTCAAGCCATCTCTACCCACAGTCAGACGAAGGCGTCTACATCTTTCTGCTTGAGATGGCAGAGGTGTTACGGAGATGGATCTGGGTGTTTCTTCGCATCGAGTGGGAAGTAGTGAGGAGAGGGAGAGACAAAGCACATGCCATAGGGAATGGCATACCATCTGACGACATCGAACTCTCCCAAGCACACAGTAAGGGAGATTCATTCGATTGATCCATTGATACTCACTTGATACAGTACTACAACTTGTAGTAAGTCTCGGATTTTCTTCTGGCTTGGTGGTCGTGAATGTTCACCTTTGGAGCATAGATGCGATCCATTAGAACCAGAATTCACATTTGTTGCATGCCAAGTTCGCAGGAACTTCCGGGGCGCTACGATGCTCTCAACACATGATCCTCTGGTCTTCGTGGGATTTAGCAGATGTATTCCGTCAGATCCCGAAGATTTCCGAGCACATCCTAAGCGAGTGATCGGTGTCTTCACCACCTCGAGGTTGCGCAGCTCCAAACGCGGCAAAACGAGAGCAGCTTGTGATCCCGTGAGATAAATGTCCCTGGATAAATTTTACTGACCAATGTAAAAAGGCTGGCGGCGCCCTTTCATCTGTCACCGAAGCACTCATTCTTAGGATTCCAGGTTACTTCCCGTCTTCGGCCGCCTCGAGTTGTGGAGTTCATTATCGCAAAGGGAAAGGGGCCGAGAATGCCCGACTTTGACCCATCGGTAATTCTCGTCAGTCCTGGGAGTCCCAGCATGCTCGACTTCATTATTACCCATGGTTTCGGAGTGATTCTGGTTGGCGCTGGCATGGTCACGTGCTCACTATTCTTCCGAAAACCGCCTTGGCGATCCGGCCGGAATCCATTGGTCCACGCACCTTCGCACATGGTCATCAGCTGATACCGTTTGTGGTCCACATTCGCCCTATTCTTCGTAATGGTATAAAAGCTGGGCGAAGCACGGTATCTTGGACTGCATCTTCTCTCTATCTCCCACTCACCATCAACTAAAAAGCTACCCGTTGTAGTCATGGCACGAAAGGTGAACTGAAACCCCCTATCTCTGGGGGTTATACGATCGCTTACTACGATATAGGTCCTTGCTATCCTTTACAGAGGCGGTAATGCCGCCAAGGAAGAGGCCCGTCTCCTTGGTACTGTTGAGAACGAGGTGGATAATGATGAGATGTAGTTCGTTGCCGCTAGTCTTGCTGACTGGACTTACAGCTCGGCATTCGCCAATACCTCGAATCGCAAGGATGCGAATACATTGTATGTACACCGATCTGCCAGAAGCGGCTTCCTACTCACGCCACACATGATCACAGGTCTCTGACTCCAAGGAGGGACCTGACAGTGACTTCCAAAAGCACATCGTTGATGTTTGTCCATTGCGTTATATATATACATTTCGGCGGCTCATCATCTTGGTTTAGGCTGAGATCTTGATCACCACTCCCTTCCACCCTGGGTACCTCACTGCTGACCTCTTTGACAAGGTGTGTGTCCTCATGGTTCTTGTCAGCTGATGCAGTGAATGAACACATGTTTTGGTTTGCATAGGCCAAAAAGTTGAAGCTCTGTGTCACGGCTGGTGTCGGCTCCGACCACATTGACCTTAACGCCGCTGTCAAGCACGGTGTTCAGGTTTTGGAGGTCACTGGCTCCAACGTCGTCTCCGTTGCCGAGCACGTCATCATGTCCATCCTCCTCCTCGTCAGGAACTTTCTCCCTGCGCATGAGGTACGCGCCACGCTGTTTTTGTTCGTACAAGCCGTGTTCTGATGGCTACCTTTAGATGATCGAGCGTGGTGACTGGCAAGTCTCCGACATTGCACGCAACGCCTTTGATTTGGAGGGCAAGGTTATTGGTACCATCGGTGCTGGTCGTATCGGTTATCGCGTCCTTCAACGTTTGGTTCCATTTGACTGCAAGGAGCTCCTCTACTACGACTACGCTCCTCTCCCCGAAGGTAAGCACATCAGCTGCACCTCCAAAATATACTCTCTCATCCGTCTTCTCGTATACCAGCCGCTGGAAAGGCCGTCAACGCACGCCGCGTCGAGGACCTCAAGGAGTTCGTCTCTCAATGCGATGTCATCACCGTCAACTGCCCTCTCCACGAGGGTACCCGTGGACTCGTCAACACTGAGCTTCTCAAGCACTTCAAGAAGGGTGCATGGCTCATCAACACCGCCCGTGGTGCCATCTGCGACAAGGACGCTGTCGCCGCGGCCCTCAAGTCTGGCCAGCTGAACGGTACGTCGCCCGTATTCCCGCCGCACTAATCATCCACGTGCTGATTGCCCCCATCAGGCTACTCGGGTGACGTCTGGAACGTCCAGCCCGCACCCACCGACCACGTCTGGCGCACGGCCAAGAACCCTCTCGGCGGTGGCAACGGCATGGTTCCCCACTACTCTGGTACGACGCTCGATGCTCAGGATCGCTACGCACGCGGAACGAAGAGCATCATTGAGAACTACCTCGGCGACAAGCCTCAGGACCCCGCCAACATCATCATCGGCAACAAGCGATACGAAACTAAGGCGTATGGTCAGCGCTGAGCGCCCGAGGGGCACGTGGTCGGGCTCGTGGCATCATGACGGAGAGATCGCGATTGTGTATGGCGAGTGTATGAGTATGCCACATATGTTTGTCTTGTACGTGTGTCATGAAGAATCCCAAATCCGTTAAATCGTTACGTGTCCAACTTGTCGGAATGAGTGCGGACAGAAGAGGGTCAACAGCGTTTTACAGAAGCTAAAGTCTCTGCTAAAGGGCACCTGTCACAATCGAATCCACGCCGAGTCTGACAACCGAGGGAGATCTATTAGCAGGCAAAATCCAGCGACCCAGATATGATACAGCCACAATACACGTAGTCCCTCGCGCGACGTCATGTTAACCGATTTGTATAATCTGTGACAAGGTCCTTCATGACCTTTTCCAGCTTGGCCGCCTGCTTCACATAGATCGACCCCTCTGGATTGTATGTCCGGCAGTTTTCGAATATCAGCTGTGCGTCATCCACAAAGACCTTGATGTTCGGGTACTGGTTCGTGTTCAGCTTGTGTTCCATTGTGCTGAGGTCTGCCATGAAGAACGAGGGATGGGACGGTCAGTAACATGACAAAGGGAGGGATTGAGAACGGGACAGACCCATGGGTCGCTTGATGACCTCGTAATAGTCGAGTACCTCCTCCCCATTGACAGGCACCAAGAAGGGCCATGCACTCGCATGCGCTTTCATATCCCCCAACAGCCGACTCATGAAATTATGCTCGGCGCTCTGCGGTGTCGTACGCGGACTAACAAGATTGATGCATCAGTGAATGATTGCGAATGTGGAAACGATCATCTTTACCAGGTAGCCATGCCAGGCGTCCAACCGCTCTCTCCTGATACGTTGTCAGAACATAAATTTCGGCTTCTCATTCAAAAGTCGACGTACGCAACCCCGGGACTTCTCTTGGGTCCAATATGACGCCCTCAGGTCTACCTTCCTGAAATCTATCTAAACCCTTGTACACGATATGAGATCTCGACTTTTCCCTGATTTTGGCTATGATGGCTTCTCGTTGTTGTGTAATGATGTTCACCTTCTTGAGGTATTCGACTTTGCGTAGCATCGCGCATTGCATGATCGTACCACCTTCGTAGTCCTTGATGTATCCTGCCCATACAGATCGAGGCAGAGTAATCTCCTTCGAGAAACCTTGCTTCTTGAAGAAGATCACAGCAAAGTTGTCTGCATAGGTGAGGAAATGCATCACGTTGGGGTATGTCTTGCGTATATGGTCTTTGAAATGGTCCATGAGCATGCCTCCGTAACCCTGGGACCTTCTTAGCAACCAAGGCAAAAAACGAACCAAGGCATACCTTGACTTGGTCAACGGAAGCGGTGGCAAAGAAAACGATCTCTGCAAAGCCACGGTGGGGGAACGGGCGGTAGCATATTCCTCCGACGACTTTGTAACCTCGTTTGATGATCGCAAGCGCCTTTGAGTTGCTGTCGTACACCAGACGAGCGATGTATTCCCGAGGCATCATCGGTAATTGCGTTCGGAAGAGGGTCTTTAAACCGGTGAGGATCACTAACGAACGGGGTGTTCCGTCGTTCTCGACCGCCGTCACCTGAATGATACCTTTCCGAAGCTCGATGAATGCCGCTTTCTCAGCCTTCGGGGGCGGCTAAAAATCAAAGTGAGTTTACGTTACATAACGATGGATCACAAAGAAGTCAAACGTGACTCACGCGAGTGGTCGACGATGGACCTGCATCAATGGTTACACCGGTAGCAAGCCTTGTGAGCTGAGATTCGTCCATCTTGTCTTCCAATTTAACCTTTGTCTCTGGGGTATACCCGTTTATGCCGTTCACGTCAGGCTGCATGCTAGACTTAAGTGCGGACTGTGACTTGGACTTCATACTCGAGGTTTTCTTTCCAACTCTCTTGTTCGACTTTCGTGCTGGCATAGCATCTAGTGGCTGTGGGGGAGGCGCCTGAGCGAGAGGTTTGTCCTCTTCATCTTCGTCTTCTTCGTCCGCATCGCTAAGGGACGATAGGGATACCCGACGTCTCTTTGTGGGTGGTTCGCCTCCGTCACTCTGCATCGAGGATCCCTGCGAGTGAGCTCTTTCAAGCGGGGTCGAATGTTCTACGGAGATATGTAAACCACAATCGATGACTGCATCATCGACATGTCTCACCGACGGAGGGCGAGTGCATTGAGATGAGGGACACCGGTAGCTTCATTTGTTGCCTGAAGGAAAAGATTTCGTCGTCCGAGTAGTCAAAGTCCAGTAGCTTGTCCACTTCCTGCAGAGAACCGACCGATTAATGTCAACTAAACCGGGGATCCGGGTAAGGGGATTGCCGACCTGAGACAAGACATGGAAGCGTTTTAGATGGGGAGTACTGGTTCGGTGTATGTACTTACCTGAAGCATCTCGTCGAGACGAATGGCTACACGACCTCTTCGGGAGAACTCCTCTCTTCCTATGACGGTTTCGTCTGCCCCGTGGTCTGCTACCTCGTGCCCACATACACACGTGCACAAGTACACAGGTTCATCGTCTTCATCAGATCCATACTGATCCAGGGCTCCAAGAGATGATTTGCGGCTGACTTGGTCGTCGAGTACAACTTGGACGTCGTGCGGTGGGCGGAGACCGAGACAGGTATCGCACGCGGAACACGGACTATGGCGGGCGATCTTGAACGCTAGCGCTGCGTCTGAGAGAGGCGTTTCGTTGACTGGTGGATATGTGAGTCTCATGGCTTAGTCGTCGCCGGCGGTGGTGATGCTCCGGCTCTGTCGCATTGGGTCCACGCTCGTGGCGAGTCGCGGTTGTAGAGCGTCAAGGACCCCAGCCACTCCCTAATGCAACCACTTGGAACTGGCTATTCGGAACGAGCTCGACAATTTGCGCTGAAATGAAGTTCTTGGTTTGACGTTGACATCCAACTTCAAAGCTTCAAGCTTCAACAATGGAGGTGTCGTTGCAAACTGTCCTGACGTTGGTTTATCAGGAGCAACGCTATCTTCCAATCAGATTCGTCCTCACTTCCCATCCCGAATTAGCCTTTAATAATAATGGATTGAAACCTCAGGGATGAGAACTGCGTCTCCGACACGCCCTGCAACCGCTCCCAATGACCAAGGGACAGCCCGGCGCGAAGCCTCGAGTAGTCAACGATCGGGAAATTCTTCACCCTGTCAATGGGAAACGTAGCGACTATGTCCTTGTCATCCATGGCGGCGCTGGAACCATGAATCGGAACAACTCGACGGCTGAAAAACGCGCAAAGTACAGAACGGTGCTGAATCATGCACTCAAGGCCGGTTATGAAGTCCTCAAGCTCGGAGGTGAAGCCATGGATGCTGCCGTTGCTGCTGTCACGGTGTTGGAAGGCAAGTTGAACGCACTTGACCATTCGATCGGGTGAGACGGATTTCAACCCTCGACAGATTGTCCTCTTTTCAACGCAGGCAAAGGCGCAGTCTTCAACGTAGCCGGAAAGGTCAGGCACAACCCCACTTCCCTCTCAGGTCGATGTCAATACTCAAACTTGGGTTGTTCATCGCCCACCTCAGAATGAGCTCGAGACATCCATCATGCTCTCTAAGCCACCTGCCGCACATCCCACCATACCAGCCTCTCGCCGTGGTACCTCCGTCACCCTACTCACTCATATCAAGAACCCTTCCCACCTCGCCCGTGCGCTCTACCTGGCACCAAGTCTTGCACCACACCCGATGCTCTCTGGTGAAACTGCCGAGACCATCGGCGCTGAACATCTTGGCATCCAGACCGTTGACCCGTCTTACTTTTGGACCGAAGCAAGATGGAGGGAGCATAGAACTGGCCTCGGACTGCCGGTCGAGCCAATCGAACCGCGATGCTTCCCCAAAGAGTCCGAATCCTACTCCGATACAGACTCCGAGGCGACGGCAGTAGGGTCTCCAGAAGCCTTGAAGTCAGAGCCGATGGATCTGATGCCCAAGGGAACTGTCGGTGCCGTGGCATTGGATATCCGTGGATGTATTGCCACAGTGACCTCCACAGGTGGGAGGACCAACAAGCTGGTCGGGCGCATCGGCGATACCCCCATCATGGGTAGTGGTTTCTGGGCCGAGGAATGGCAGCGCAAACGCAGTTTGTTCATGAGGGCTTGGGACCGCTGGCTTGGCAAGCCTACCCATTGCGGTGTTGGTGTCTCCGGAACCGGCGATGGTGATGTATGGCGGATATGGATTGATGTCATTGAATGATATCCTGACTCGTATTTTTCCTATTGTCAGTATTATATCCGCCAGAATGCTGCCTCAACGATAGCTCATCGCATGCAATATTTGAACGAGTCCGTCGAAGAAGCAGCGCAACATGTGGTCAACGAGCTATTCACGGAGGGTGGCATGGGTGGAATCATCGCGGTGGACAAACAGGGAAATGGTCAGCTTGCTCGCATATCTGCTTAGGGCCTTTGATATTGACCCTGTCCGAATTAGTTGCCCTGCCAGTCAATTGTGATGGCATGTACCGGGGTATTATCCGGGAGGACGGTGTCGCTTACAGTGCCATTTTCTTTGATGATGAGCTGTCCCAACTCTGATGGCAGTAGTTTGCGAGTCCTCCAAGCTGATATGGATAATCTACACGAGATCAGTCTTTCTGATTACTCACAATGTCAATGCTGATATGCATCAATCCGGCGAATATTAAGTGACCCGTCGACAGGGACAAACGTATGGCAGACGAGGTACGATCAACAGAAGAATTGTTGAGCATGTCACACCATGCCACCTGGCGATCATTGGGCATATACGAGCGCTGTTACTGAAGAAGACATCCTGTTGTTACCAGAGCGACCACTCAAGGGCCCAAGGGCCGACGCCATAGTTGAAACTGAAAGGCTCTCGCAGGCAGCCTTGACGAGACACCACTTGGTGGCCTACCGGTGCCAGAAGCGAGATTCTGCCAACCCTATTACGCTCTTTCACTGCTCTCTATGTGGTTTTTTACCGCCGTCGGTGCGGACTTTGGGATTGCAAGCTGAGCCGCGAGGTTCCACATACATATACCCCCTCGGGGTGCCTTTGGTGCCATCAAGGAATCAAAACTCGAGTGCTGGCGTCTGGTTGTGAAGTCTAACAGAAGTACTCCCCCCTGCAATCAGTGCATCTCGACATGCTTCCGTTTTATGGGCCCATGGAGAGGTTTAGCTCTCCAGGCTGGCCCTCAGATTCGCTTTACTTTCAGCATCTCGGATTCCAGACGCTCATTACTCCCTTCATTTCAACATGTACATCACCATCTTTGCCTTCCTCAGCGTTCCTCTCTGTGCCAGTCACATCGATACCGGTCAATGAAACGACACTCGAGGCACGCGGGAAACATCCAAGCGGGTCACTGAAAAAGGGCAGTGGGTTACGTCCCTTCTTCCATCACTAGTCCTGACAGTAGTGTTATGTACCTAGGCAACATATTTCGATGTCGGTCTTGGTGCTTGCGGTCACACGGACAACAACAACGTGCCCTGGTCGCTCTTTCACATCTGATTTTTCAGCAAAAACATTGTAACCAAGTGAGCATCCCATCACCTTCTGTGACAGCCTCTCACCTGCCCCTAGCTTGTCGAGGTTAAATACCCCAAGACCGGGAAGAGCATGACGGTGAAAGTGCGTGATATGTGCCCGGGCTGTGATGCAACCAACCTAGGTTTGTCACGTTCTCTCTTCACCCAAGACGACAGGCTGATTATTGTCGTGCAAGATCTCACCCCTATTGTATGGAATAAACTCGGTGCTGACATGGCCTTGGGTGTAATCGACATCGAATTCGATGGGCCCAAGTAGTGAGATAGAAGTTTGTGGGCAGAGTGCAGGATCTCTCGTGCGCATTCCCTAGAATGCGTTCTAAAGAGATGTTATAGCGGTCTATACACGTGTCAGATGTAGAGTCGTTGTTCCTGTTCATATACAACATTCTCTTCATCGTTTACATGAACATCCAGACACAATCTAAAATTGGTGCCGTAACGGCATGGGACAAGCAAAGCTTGTCGCCTCAGCACGATTCGAGTAGCAGTGATGTTAGGTGGACGTCATTATACACGCATGTTCGATCGCAGAATCGGGCATCGGGCCGGCTAGAGCGGTCTACGAATGCAGCTGACGAGAGATGTTAGTCTCCATCTACTGTGCGGTGTCGAGGGTGCTAAAGAGATGAAGAGTATCATGGCAGGTCAATATACCCTCGCCCAGCTGGTACAGGTTTACTCTCCGGTCAAGATGCATGTCGGACAGACACCCCTTCATTGTCTCGCACGCAGAGAAAAACGCTGGCAGGTACCGTGTCATGATCACGCAGTTTCCAGTTCAAGCGCCGTCTTTCGGCGAGACAAAGTCCACTATCCAAGCCACCCTGGATCGGCACGCAAAGCGGATCCAGTCCGCATGCTTCATCGATGCAGATGGTACTTGACCGATCATGCGACGGATGACTCGACAAAGATGTTTTCCGCTGAAAAAATGACTCGGACGACGTCCTTGCTTTAGTTCTGGGTTCATGTCTGGAAAATGGGAATGACTCTGAAGCTGTCGTACAGAAAGACGAAGATCGCTGCCAGTTGACTCGGTAGAATAGGGTAAGTAATGGCGAACGTATGGTGAGTGCCAAGTTCAAGACATGTGATGAGACAACAGTGTCGTATACGTCGTACCCGGGTTCCAGACGATCGCCGTCGTAGAAGCCAGCGACAAAGGGACCGAGAAAGTTCCAGTCTACTGCCACCAAAGAATGCGACTGGCCCTTATCATCATGATGGTGTCTGTTTGCTGGAGCAGAAGTTAGCTGCACACCGAACTGGTCTAATTTCCTAACCAGTACAATCAACCCTTTTGTCTTGAATGCAAATCCTTTGTACAGAAGCTGGATGTCCAAGTATGGCATAACGATCGTTATTGAGAACATTTTGGCGGTGATGTAGAACGTACTTGATGGTCCGCCATCGCCAACCACCCGATGAGTCGGGGTGATCCGAGTCGTTGGCGCCGAAAATCTGTGCGTTCTCCCAACCGCCTATGACTCAGCCTATGACTCGAAAGTCATGACGGCCAGGTACGTGATGTGCGTTTCTCGGAGCGAGGCGAACTCACGAACGCAAGGCAGATAACAAGATAACCAGTACGTGGCAATGTTTCAGTGTCTTCCCATTTGAATATTGTCAGAGTCAGGAGAAATGCTATTTGACTAGACCTGGTCACGCGCTGTATTTACCACTTACCTTTGACAGACCGGAACAGACCGGAACAGGTCCAGGGCTCATCAACAAACCGTCACGTCGCGGTCAATGCTATACTTTGTTGGGCTAGGAGGGCGACGAAATCGGTGCTGGTAGCGTCATATGCACGGTCGATCGCTATGCATGCGAACTCGTGGGAGAAGCAACCTTGAACAAGAAGATGTTGGTCAGCTGAGTGTTACTTCAAGATGAAAGACGTGACACACACCGGCAGCCTCGAGACTTTCGATGGCTCGGATCAACCCATCAGCGGAGTTACTAATGGCTTCAGGTTCCGCGACTCAAGGAATGCCCACTTGACGCTACTGTGTTGAATAGTCCGAGTCAGCAGTATCTATCTGAAAATACATCCACAGCCCCTCACCTCACGGGTAAGCTATAGAAGTCTATCACATCCTGTATCCTATCTTAAATCACCTATTTGGCGTACTAACACAATAACAATTAGAGTTCAAATTGGGTTGGGCTATAATGCCAAAGCCGTCCGGATCAGCGGAAACGATCGAGTCCTGCTGATGGAAGGCTTTGGCATTACACATCAGCTGGCCTAGACAACATGTCTACCGATGGATTGGCCTGCGGCCCCGCGATAGCCGCGCCAGCCCGGGCGCCAGGTACTATAAAAGATGGATCGTGGAATGATTGAGTTCTCCAGGCTGGCCCTCAGATTCGCTTTACTCTCAGCATCTCTGATTCCACACGTTCATTCATTCCTTCAATTCAATATGTATTACCCTTCCATCATCGCCTTCTTTACCGTCCTGCTTTTCTCTGTGCCAGTCACGCCAATGCCCGTCAACGGAAACGCGACGGCGCTCGAGGAAATGAGTTACATGCATAGTGGGACTGTGCGTCAACTTGTTAATTTATGATCTTCTATCGCTGACAATTGTCTACTTAGGCAACGTATTTCGACGCCGGTCTTGGTGCTTGTGGTCACACGGACAACAACAACGTGCCCCTGGTCGCTCTTTCGCATATAAATTGGCAGCAATCGCATTGCAACAAAGTGAGCATCCCATCGCCTTCTGTGACAGCCTCTCATCCCATCCCCCAGCGTGTCGTGATTAAATACCCTAAGACCGGGAAATCCACGACGGTGCTAGTTCGTGACAAGTGCATGGGCTGTGATCCAAACCACCTTGGTTCGTTTATGTCTTCTCTTTGCCCTAGCCAACAGCCTGATTATTCTCGTGCAAGATCTCACCCCTATTGTATGGAAGAAACTCGGTGCTGATGAGGCCCTGGGCGTGATTGATATTGAATTCAAGGGACCCAACTAATGAGATGGAGGTTTGTGGACAGAGTGCGGGATTTCTCGTACGCATTGCCCAAGAATGCTTTCCCATGAGATCCTATAGCGGTCTATCATACCGTGTCAGATATAGAGTCGTTGTTAGCGTTCATATACAACGTTCTCTTCCTCATTCAAACGTGCTCGCCCCGTTAGAAATGTCCTATAAAGTGCAGTGCGGGCAAGAGATTGGAGTTATAACTATGGAGACGACGCTGAACGGAGAGCTAGTATTTGAGCTGCGTTCGGTTACTCCGACTGCTTCGCTTGCCGCGTCGACCAGAAAACCTTCGTCCAATTATTAGAACACGGGTATTCCATTACGCCTGCATTTCGTCTACATCCTTGTAAACTACTAGTAGCACGGTTTACGCTCAGTCCGAGTCTAGATATCTCCAAGCTGAATCGGTTAACATGTTGAGGTAATTATTGCGATATCACTGGCAGCCTATCTTTAAGTTCACGCTCCTGACAGTGGCATGTCTAGCTCCTCAGCGACCATACCCGTTGAGGAAATGTCATGAGCTTGGCGCTTCTGCGGTCTATTCGCCCCTCCATTCGCGTGACTTGACGAAGGATATCCTGATAGTCTGTTGTTCTACTATCACTGGAAAATACCTTGGGATACTAAACCGATAGTCTCGAAGGACTCTCATCGTAGCACGGCGGTTCGGCGGCGCTCTCTGCACTTCCAATGGCCCTGTTGCTTATATGGAGCACGGTCAGCCACGGTCAGGATCAAGTATCCGATATGAACATCCAGGGTGTACTTACAGTTGACTTGACGATATGTGCTGCCCTTGAATTCCGGCCAAACTGAAAAGTAGTACCCGACGGCCGGAGACTCAAGTACTCACAGGTCAACGAAGCTAACACCCTCTCACCGATACGTGGGGCATCTTGTCAGCAGAGTGTTTGATCGAAGAGAGCACAGACGACGAAGCGAGCAATCGACCCAATGGCCCAGACCCCATGTGCCGAGAATCGCTCGTTTATATGCAGGTACCTGGCTGGTTACTACCGACAAAACCCGAGTCCCCGCTATCGTGGGAGTCGGGGATATTTCCATCTTCCGTCGCCAAACTCGAACGACCAATATTCCCGAGAGTGATCTCAAACAGCCCGCCTGCTCTCAACTGATCTGAACGCGGCTCCTCGATTCCTTCGAGACGCGAATGGAGGGCTTCAGATTGCGCTTCGAGCCAGAGACATTCGAGGACGCTCGTTCCAGATATTAACGGGAGACGTTCTTTGGAGGGTCGTTTACCGATTATGAATCTTACTAGAATGAGGGCAGTGAACGACACCATAGACGCGAAGACGACCTTTCGTCACCGCTATGCATGAGATGCGAATGTTCAAAGAACACGAAAGTGACGTACGGGAACGGCGTTAACCTACAGGCCAATATGACGCGTAAGCCGTTGTAACACATACAACCTGGAGGAAAAGGAAGGATGCACGTACATTGAGCCACCATCGTAGGATGTACCTCCTCGCGTGGCTCTCACCCACGGCACGTGAAAAACCACCTCCGTTCTCTCCAAGTTGACCCGCTGGTATCATGAATCAATGAGCGGGGATCACCCCACGGTGACGAAGTACGCAACATACCGACCCATAGAATCCTCGCTGCTGTCTGTGCAGTTGCCTCCTCCAATTGTGATGGGCTGAGGGTAACAGATAGGTTTGCACTCGACTGAGCGACAGAGGAAGTATTGGCAGACACTAAATCTAACCCAAGCAAGGACATCATGTAGCTACGGGATGCCACATATCAAGTCGTTAGTTGACGCAATGGACCCTGAGGAGCAGTTAGGAAAAGTGACGGGCACGCACCTGTCCACACTGGCATCCGAGTCCGTCAGTGCAGTCGCCAACTGCATCAGCGAACTTATCAATGAACTCTTGCGGCATAGATAACGTGTAAATACGTACCCCAACACTGATATTCGTGGCTTTGCCTGGCGACCATGCCGACCAGGATGTGCTACTAGTAGAGGACAAAGCGGACTTGTCTGTATATGAAGTGAGCCGTTCCGATTGCAGATTCAGCATAGCTTTGACAGTGTGTGCGCTGACAGAACACGCCGCGATGTAGGTCACTGTTTTCGAGAATTTAGGATGCCCAGCTAGCATTGGAGGTCAGACTGACTCGGTCGTATGTACAAAAAGGATTGTTCACACCTTGGGATGTCCAATCCAGGCTGACAGATACAATGTCATGAACAGACTCGTTTACGTCGATGTTGGTCGTGATCATATAAAATAGAGTCTGAGGGCACACCGCCGAGCACTACATCCGTGTCAGAACTGTGATGCAGATAAAGATGAGATACGGCTACATCGTAACCTCGGGATATCAAATGAACGAAGCCCTTCCCTAAGATTTTTAGTACGTGAGCACGTTTTATGCTAGTTCCAATATATCACGACTCATTGGAATCTCAGAAAAATCGCCGCTGTTTGTCCCGTTTACGGAGAAGCTGATCAGATACTCTCCACTTCGATCGGAAACCGTGAGGTTGGGTACTAAACCACATTGTACGTCCAGTGTTGTCGCATTGACAGAGGCTTCCAGAAACGACGCATTGATCGGAACTTGCGGTACATCGTAAAGGGTATTGTTTGATAAGCCATAGGTGGATACTCCCGAGTCTTGGCTGATCGAGCGCACAATGGGAAAAATCTCGGCCCAATTTAGCTCGGTGATATTGACTGAGCCGTCAGGTAATGCTAAGTTGGAGGGAAGAGTGTCAACGAGCGTGCTGTTGAACGCCTGCCACTGCATTATTGATGAGGAACTGATGTGTAGGACAAACATTGAGACGAGATAGGTGACGACAGTTGTTATCTCCTTGGCTGACGATGGAACTTGACGTTGTTCCCAGAGGACGGAAATTGCTGCGCCAATGCCGGTCCACGCTCCAGAGACGTCGTGTAGAATAATTAATTTTCGTCGCTCGCTGACTATTCTGAACAATGCAAGTCGTTGCGTAACGACGACCAAGAGTGCGGAGTATAGCTGATACGAGCATGAGGACAATCAGACGACATCAAGCAGTATGGAGATTGAAACATACCGAGTAAAATGCTTGGAGGAAAGCACTCAAACCGACCCTCAGTGTGGGGTTGTCAAACGGAATGACGACAGAGTACTCTGGATGATGAACAAGGAGAGCGAGAAGGGTTACATGCAAGGCGGCGAAAACAATGTGAAGCACGTAACACCATCGTCGACTGCAGGTGGTGTCCGGAGGATGCGGCCGGGAGTTAAATCCATGCACGTCGTTCAACAACAAAGTGTCCTCAGACGCTGCTATAACACCAAATTAGAGAGCCAAGTCCAATTACCTATCAGAGTACGCACCAAAGTTGAGAGACTCCAGAGATCTAGAATCGCTTACACGACTTCCCAGATCATGTAATGGGGGGGCTGCATCGGATTCGTTTTCACTGCTTACGTGTGGCACGTGTGTGGAGCGTGTCCCCAAATCGGTTTTAAACATCGACAGAGCACGTAGACTTTCCACGGATGGGTTTCGCACTTTCCTCAGATGATCGCGAAGCATCTGTGAGCGTGACCCAAGCCACATTACTTCCAGCACGCCAGCGGCAGATACCCCTGGACGGGCGTCATGGTTCCAAAGCATGCAGGTCACAAGTGCAAACAGGAGGACTGACGCGCACAGTGCAGCAATGACCTTTCTCAAAGTGAGCCGTGTACCACGAAAACCCTGCATACTCACCGGAGAGCGATTGATCTGAAAACACATCATATTAGCATCATCATACCAAGCATTGCATAACCTGGCCTACATTCAACCTCAGGAGCAGCATATACTGTGTGATTTGACTCTCATCTGTGTGTCTGTCGAAGCCTCCTCCGATATTGCCAAGTTCCCCCGCTGTGTGGTATATTAGCAGACGCACCAATATTGACGTGGTTTGGGGAATGACCTAGCCATATGAGCTCAGCGGCGATCCGAGAAACAGCGCTCTCCATCCGACCCCTGCTCAACAGAGAAGGGGCAGTGTAATTCGTGAGGGTTGTCCCACTGCAAGAGGATTCACCCATGCCCACAACAGAATTCATATATCTAGGATAGCTGTTAGACATGGCAGGCAACGCTGCTGACTCTAGAGCATACGCGTTGATGGCTGTGATATTTTTCCACAGGGATGTGTAGTTCATAATAGGCTGACAATATGATGATAAGGGAAGTGAGTTGGCGGAATTCATTGCCAAGGAAAGCTGTCAAATCGGGTCAGCTCGCAGCTATCCTCTTGCAATACTTATTGACAAACCGCATAGCTTAGATTTGTGTTTCCACCAGGTGAAAAGGTCGACCAAACAGAGTCGGCTGGTTGCTCGGTCAAATCAATCTCTTTACCAGATGGGTTGAGTGTGACACTGTGAGACACTGCATCCAAAGAACATGCGATGAAGTATATGGGTGTTGTGAAGCTTTGAGCAACATCACCTAGATAATGATACAGCACATACTTCAGTTTTCAAGATCATGAGCTCAAGGCTCAAGCATTGCATTCACTGACCAGGTGGAGTACCATTGAGCTGAATGTGGTCAACACCATTGATAGAGTCATCTACTTCGATGGCTGCAGAGACGAGGTAAGTCATATTGCTACAACTTTGGCACTACAAAAATAATTGGTCACATGCGATGCAAAGATCGGGAAGCTGACCTCTAAATTAATTGAGGGGGGAAACCATATTTCATTCGGTACTGTCATCAGTCCTGTTAGTGTTCGGCTTCACTGCCAGGAAGAAAGTCCTGCCCCTACCATGACTTCGATGGAAAGATTCGTAAGTAAGCCACAGTGCGCCTTCAGTGTAGTTGCATTGACTGTGGCATTGACAAAGCTACCAGCGAAAGCGGGAACATCATAAAGAGTGTTGTTTGCCAGTCCATTGGTTGTGTCACCATACAAGCTCTGCAGAAACGGTGCGAGGGAAGTCACTGTCACCCAGTCAACTGAACTGAGGTCAACTGACGAACCAGGCCAGGTGGCGACCGCCGGGACCATGTTCGTCACAGTTTCCTTGAACGGCTGAAACTGCATTACAGTTGATGAAGCCACGTGAAGCACCGACAGGCAGGTAAAGTATACCGTCACAAGGGTTATGGACCAAACGGACGAGGCCACTCTGGTTTGTGACCAGAGGGTGCTCAGTGCAGCACCTAATCCACCCCAAGCTCCACATATATCGTGAATCTGGGTTAGCTTCTTTTGGCCGGAAAACAGAACCGATAACACCAATCTTTGCGTTACGAATATCAGCAGGGCCGTGTACAACTGAGAGTATAGCAATGAATAGCTCAGCGACGACTTCAGGCTTCTACTGAGTGACGTACAATGTAGAATGCTTGCAAGCCTCCGCTCAATGCAGTCGACAATACTGCCTCGTTATCAAACGGGAGGGTGATCCAATGCTCCGCATGATTCAAAGCAGATATAGCGAGGAGGACGATATGAAGTGCGACCAGGAAGGCATGTAAACAGTAACACAGGCGCAAGGGCCAGTGGTCACGAACTCGTCCAGGCGGTTGGTTGGGGCTGCCGTCTAACCAAGTTGTCAATGACGTGAATTTCAACACTTCGGCACCCCCAGGTTTGCTTACCTTGACCAAGTAAGTCTCTTGGCGGGAGCGTCGTTGCCATCTGGGATAAGGGAATGCCTTGCAGGGGTGTCGACGGTCCCCTGCCAAACAGGCGATACTGCGCCGAAGAGAGAAAATCGACACGTGCGGCCATGACCTGACAATGACTAGGTCGGACGTTGAGCACAGGAAAGAATGATGTTCCGCGAGATTTTCACCAAGTGGCACTCTTAGTATAGTATATCGTTTCTGGCAACTTTTGACGAAGGAGGTTTGAAGTTCTTTGAACTGCCAGGTTATCATTATCATCCCAGAGGCTGGCCGCACTGGACCCCGGGGCTGTGCCGGTGGAGCCGATTCATCTATGGTTGCCAGGTGAGCCAGGCGATGATAAAGAGCCTCGAAGTCTCATCCCCGCTCACTGCCCGAGTCAGTCCAGCACAAGCTTGAAGCTTGAAGCTTACCGTAAGAACCCCCGGCGCGTGCAAGTGGATCACGGAGGAACTTCTAATACGGAGACCTTGAAAACGCACACGCACATTTGGACCTCAGCCAATTTGGAGTTCATCGGACAAACATTAGGCTACATGTTTTCCATAAGTTCGCGACTCAGATCCTCCAACATTTAGGTCCATCCGGTGTTCTATAGCATCACGGAAATTGATTGGCGAAGTCAGCCTGGTGTCACGAAATGATCACTCCGGATGACCCATCAGATGAGCTCTACTAGGTGATTATCACTGGTATTGGCCCGTGGGCCCTCGTTCAGTATGGCCCAGGAGTGTTGCCTCCCTCGAGAATTTTGAGAAGCAGCCAGGGTGCGGACAGGCCAATTTGATGGCAAGGTGTTGTTCCCTTAAGTGTTGCTGGAGGCACGTCCTCCCCATCGGATTACTATTGCATTCATGCCACTGACACTGGTATAACTGCGCGTCTGAGGTGATGTCATGTCCGTCACCGAGGCGGTTCATGATTATTCTCGCCTTTACAAGGTCATGGCAGGGAATCCCATTGGTGAACCATAGACAAGAGACCTCATTCCGGGTCAGGTTGAACATGTCCTCCAAGAACAATATTTTCAGTTGCGCTGAGAGTAACCAGAAGAAAAATGATACCCGATCTGCCCAGTCTGCCTGGAATTTGGGCGCGTTCATTTCAATGGAAGCTTGACCGACGACAAGCTGCGTCTGTGTCGGAAGATGTGGCAGACATTGTAGCGCCCTCGTGATGCCGGCGGGCTGTAATCTAGTATGGCAGTGACATTCGCACGGTAGTAGACCTGAGATGGGATGATGGAATCCCCCACAGGCCGTTGTAAAAGCGTACACCCCCAGATTTCCGGATGCGTCAGAAGTGCCAGGAGGATAGACTCGTTGCTGGCAGGCATTTTCAAGTTGGTAGGCGTCATGGAAGGACAAGGGTGACTTAATCGCAACGACTCGGAGATCAGGACGGCCGATTTACTAGATTCTGAGACGGCATCGCCCGATTATGTAAGTCGTGTGCCAGGACTCGGACGGCTCAGGTGCGTCCGTCGTCGTGCACCGCATGCGCTGTCCGTGCTGACTCCCTCGGTTCTCAGCTAGCGGTTGTGTTTCGACTTGTTTCGGCTCGTAGTGTGCGCCGCTTGTTGCGCCATCAATTCGCTATCGTCCACCATCGTTCGGTGCCATCGCTAATGTTCTTGTGGCTCGGATGGGGTTTAACACGTACCATCACGTCCTGCTCGCCTCTAGGGTCTCCTGGCCCTCTATTTTGACGTCGTGAGTTCGTCTCGACGACATACTCGTTCTCCTCGGTTCTACGACATATCCCATTGGATTCGGCGCCTTCGACAACCTTTGGGCGGTCCGAACCGACCTCGACGACCCCCTTCGCCTCCAACACGCTCCCTGGACCTCCTGGCACTATATCTTGACTTCGCGTAGTAGTTTCGTCGACGCGCTCATTCCGATCGACTCTGGGACACTCCCTGACGTTGTGGAAGTCGCGTCGTACCGCCGCCTTGTTCCTCGGGTCCTCCGGCGCGTCTGGAACTACCAAACGAGTCCCTCCTCCTCGCCCTGCTCTGAGTGTTCGGGCTCTCATTCTGACGCGTTCTGCACTCCCATAGGTCAATGCCTAGGATCCTTATCGCGTCTGGATAATCCCAGCGCTTCCGCTTCGTCTCCCAGCTGGTCCGACACCCCAGGTAGGTATCTTGCACTTATGCGCTTCGACCGTTCGCTGACTCGTTCCAGGATTCCTAGCATCTTCATGACGGCCAGATACCGCCAACGCAGGTGTTTCGCTACAGCTAGGTTCTCGTCGCAGCTCGGACCGCACCTGTTGCTCTCCAGCCCAACACTTGGGGGTTCGTTCAGTCGCTGTGCGGGTCTGTTGGCTAGTTCTGGTGGGTCTGTGGGATGATCAGGTACGTTATCGACGCTTGCTATGTTGTGCTGATCGTTTTCGTCAGCCCTCGTCGTCAATTGTACAGTGCGGGAGCTCGCACTCTCTCCTCCTCAACTATTTGCGAATCGTGTAGAGCGTGCGAGGACGGAGATGAGGGCGGGGACTTGTGGGGGCAGTGGAGGGTAAGGGCAAAGTCCATGAGGATGGGGATGGAGGTGGGCACGGACGAAGACGAGGGTGAGCAATTTGCCGAGGTCAAGGGCAACCATGGTGGGTAGCTGGACTAGGTCCCATCATAATGTTATTCAAGTTCTGGCCTTTCGCTTTGATAGTATTGAGTCGTTTGAATGGACTGGGTATTGCATATGACGCATGATGGAGCTCTGAGCGAAGCAACAAGAATGAAAATTTTGGGATTGATCAGCGTAATGTCACGGTAGTAGTGGCGACTCTGCATACCTTGGAGATCTGCACAGGCAAACCCACGGGTCTCAGACCTCAGACCTCTACCCAACTCACACAGCACCTGTACCCATGGACCACGGGCACTCATTAACAAGCCATCGTGCCACCAGCAGCAAGTGAATGAA